>VDFB02391501.1:129098-242916 GCA_007258455.2 Sequoia sempervirens
AGTTTTTATATTTTTTAAAAGTTGTAATAAAAAATTCATAATTAATTATTTACTTGGAAAAAAATTACAAAAAAATATGCATCAAATTCGGACATGAGTCCTCTACTTATATCTAAAATTTCATTAAAAAATACTATCATTTTATTATGGTTAGGGTGGTCAGACAGACACCTACTTATTTTTTTCCTGAAATTTAAGTAATACTCCATTGAAATTTCAAATTTTCACCAAATAGATTTTGTTTTTAAAAAAATAAACCTAGTAGTTTAGAAACTAGATTCAATTTCCCACAAATTCTATTCTTACATGTTTTTGAAATAATATAGATAACTTATTCAAATTTTTATGTCAAGTTGCCTAACTTTGATTTTTCTGAATTTTCATTGCCACTTAAGGGCCTGTTTGGCGCATCATGATCCTGCACGTACCCGTAATTGTTCCCCTACTAAGGAGGATATTCAAAGTTTTGCTAAAGAGGTTAATGTTTGTAACCTAATAAGAAGGATGGTTGTGGTTTCGTAGACATGTTTGACACTCATTGGTGGAATGACACTCTCTATGTGGAACCACCTCCTTCTGAGGCTTTACAAACATGTTATGGCCCTGTATACATGATTGTTTCTAAGTATGGCTACAAGCATAAAGGTTTTGGGAATATTGAACAAGGAATTAAGATCCTCATCCAATTCAAGCCTCGTAACTGTAACTTGGTAGGTAAAAGCACAAAGTTGTGCCACACTTTCAGCCAACTTATCAACACAACTAAATTTAAGTATTTCTAACTAAAAATAAATTTTCGTCAAACATATCATTTAGTAAGATTCATTCTAGCTAATTTAGATACTTCCACAACTTTTTCGACTAAAATTGTTGTCTAAAAGGAAATATGGAGCACCACTTTAAGCCCAATTTACCAAAAAAAAGTAAAATTGAAAAACTTGAAGTTTCAATAACTCCTACTAATGTAAATAACAACTTTTTTAAAATATAAAAAATACCCTTTTGTAAATCCATAAGTGTAATTTTCAAAAATATATTTATTTTTAATATTTTAACAATAATTATATATATATATATTATTAAAAGTAAATTATCGGCCTAAAATATTAGGTTGATTACTATGCCAAGGAAAAATACTAAAACTTATTTAAAATAAAATAAAAATATGATGCATAGATAAAAAGAATAAAATTCAAGATGTTATTTTTTTCATTTTTAAGATAAATAATATTTAATATTAAAAGTTAAGCGTTAAGTAAGAAACATGTATTTTATTCAACATTCAATATTTATATAAAAGGAAATATATATTTATCAAAGGTGGAAAAAAAATATCCATGCACTAAAAGATTTCGAGTTATAAAATGCACAAAAATTGAAGAAAAAAATAAAAGTTTACTATAAAAAGTTTGACGTCCCATGCAACTTCATTTTTTAGCATTTTATCAGCAACTAAATTATAGTGTTAATTTATGAAAAACTAGTTTAAAATATTTTTTTATTTTTTATTTTAAATACAAACATAAAATATACTAGAAAATACATATTTTACTAGTTTACATCATTTCAAAATTCAAACATATATGCCACATTTTAGTGATTCAAGTTTAAAAGTTAGATTAGTGTTGGCCATTTACTTTATAAAGTGTGACACAACTTTGTGCTTTAACCATACTGGGATGCTCTATTGAACAATCTAGGAAAAATTCATGGTGGAGTTTTAACATGATTTCGGTTGAACCTCTCAACTTTGTTCATCTTGAATTAATAGAGGATAAAATAGAACCTGACAAAGTTCCTCTAGATGTCTTTTCCTTGGAGGAAGAGCTAGAAGAATTCTTAGGTGCATATTCCCACTTTCTTTCCTTTCACCATAAGTAAATTCTCATATCACTTAAATAAACAAGCATACTTTGGAGAATCTATCTTGAATATGAACAAGGAGGCTCGTCTATCTAACATTGATGAGGGTGTCCCAATACCTCATCCTGAAGACCATAGTCCTCTCCTTAGGGAGGATACTACTAAAGTGCTCATAGATTCTAAATCCTCTTAAAAGGTGATTAAGATTGGAAAATGCCTCCCTTTGAAAGAAGCTAAAGAGCGTGTTGATCTATTACATTATCATCTTGATATCTTCGCTTGGTCATATGATGACATGTTTGATATTAACGAGTTCATAGTGGTCCACAATATCGTCTTATGTCCCGATGCTAAGCCTATTAAGCAAAAAATCTGAAAGATCAATCCCAAGGTGGCCTTATTGGTTAAGATCAAGATAGAGAAGTTGTTAAAAGAAGGCTTTGTCTATCCTATTGATTATTCACCCCACGTGGATTTTGAATATTTTTGTCGTTAGTAAACATGATGGCCATATTTGCATTTACATTGAATTTCATGACCTTAATAAGGATTCTCTTATAGATGATTTTCCATTGCCTAATATCGATATGACTGATGATTGTAGACTTGACTGTAGGCCATGCCTTGTTGGCTATCCTCTTGCACCAAAATACCCTCACAAGTAGGAGAGATATTGGGAGAGGGATTAATGAAAAATAACAAAAGAGGAGAGAGGAACTCATTTTCACATGCCTGTAATAAAAATTCTTTGACTTGCCTAACAAAATCTAACAATAGAATATGAATTATATTAACACAAGATTTTTGCAATGAATCACTATCGTATGTATTATTGATCGAACTAGTGATGCACAACAAAATCAGTCTTGTTTCAGAATAGGAACCAAAGAAAGAATTAGATCTAAACAAATAACACTGACATGGATGTTCACAAATTTTTTTAGCCCAAACTGACTAGACAGGAGCACAATACACCCTAGACCAAACATGCGTTTTTATATAAAAATTGATTTGGAAATTATCAACTATGTCGAAGGGTCCTATGTTTCAAATGTTTAGGTTTGGAAGTGAAAAAAGTTTTAGAAATGCTCTAAAACCTAATTTTCTATGAGACACATATATGCATGCAATTTTAGATATTTTAGGATAATTGAATATGTTCAAATAATAATTTTCAAAATTGAATATTGTAATTGATTGGTTTTTCTAAAAAATACAAAAAAACAATGCTTTTGGTCTTTTGAAATGGAAATACTATGTAAATTTTTCACTTTTTCTATGTTTTCCACTAAAATATGCATGCATAAATGAAAAAATAATATTGCGATTGAATTTCTTAATGAAAATAACTTAGATCTAAGACCTAACAAGGAAAAATTTGATATGAAATTATACAATTTAAATCAAATTATTTACAATTTTTCCCTTTTTAATTTTGATGAAAAGATAATGCAAGTGCGTAATTTTGAAAATGAAATAAATACAAAATTTCAACAAGATCTTCAAAGAACCTAGGTTTAAAATCCAATTTTAAGATGTTATGCAATGAAAAATCAAAAAAATTAAAAGTGTAGGATACGTCGGGTTCACCAAAATGTTGAGTAGGAAAAGTAATCCTAGATCCAATTAGGATAACTAATATTGTCTCCTTTTCACTTGACTCAACATTCAACATAAATTAACTAGGGTTTTGATGATTAGCTTGCTCCCACAATGGAGAGCCAATCCCCTAGTGTTTATGTTTTTTTTTAGTTGTGTTGCAATAAATTTGATTTGTGTTTTGACAAGCCTATTTGTCATATAACCCTAGATATAGAAAATGTAATTTAATAGACAAACAAAATTGGAAAGTCACAGAACTATCTTGGATATGAGATTTGATAACAATGAGGATTTTGCACTACAAATTTAGGCCTAAATTAGCTTGTCTAGGGTGTGGTGCGCCTCAGAATGGAATCATCTTTCCTTGGATCTAAATTTTTTTAGATATTGATTAGGATTTTCACTCTACTTCTTTGGACTATCTCTAGTTGAAACCTCTAGATCTGATCGCACACATGAAAATGTAGGAGAAAGTTGTGCTATATAGGGGGTTTCCTAAGTCAAACCCCATGTCGATATTCCTACCTCCACAATAATAATTTATAATGATTAAGAGAGCATGCCCTCCTTGTCAAGTATAGGCCAAAACAACAATAATTAATTGAAGTTGATAAATGATAAATGATAGTGTTACCTTGATGTGAAAACCCTTGATGAATGGATGTGACATGTAAGTTGCCACAACAACTTGACTAACAAATGCCTTGAATACTTGATGGACCTATAAAATATTAGCTCATAACATAATGGATTGTTGCAACTAGCATGTAGAGGATAACTCAATATGTCTTCATGATTTGACATGATTGATCATGTTAGCTCCTTGAACATAATTTCTTCCTTCAAATCTTGATGACTTGCAAGCTTGAACTTGATTAATGAAAGTATTTTAATAATGCTGCTAAAATGCTTGATAATTCTCTTGACTACCCTTGACTGATTTTATGATACTTGATTTTCTCAATTCAACTGCTCAGATTAAAATGGTGAAAATACCTTGTATTTATATGCAACTATTTTAATTTCCTAAAAACCAAATATTGGTGGCCGAGAAATGAAATTAAAAAATTAAAATATTAATAAATTACTAACATTGAAATATTCAAATTTGGAGCAAAAAATGTTGGTCTAGGGTGCCATGTGCCCTCTAGACTAGATTCCTACTTTTTCAAGATGAAAAGTGTTGGGAAAAAATATTAAATACATAATTTGATTTCCCATGTTTGATTTTACAAGAATGCTTATAAAATGTGTAATTAATACATAATTAGGTCCAATCACATAGGGAGGAGTTAAACCTAGTGTGAAATTATCAAGGGTGACAATTTTCATTGCTACACTACAAAATATCTAAACCACACTACCAACTAAGTGAAAAAGAGTCAACTAAATAAAACAAATAAAGGATTTGGGGTTGAGGGTAAATATCCAATTAACAATTCTATCAAAGCTTCTCCATGAAATATAACAAGTCATTCCAACACTTATAAAGCTAGCTACTCTAAGAATGATAGATAGAGATAATATGTCTAGAGCTTTCAACAATTACATAATTGATAGAGCAAAAAATTCCTAGGAAAACCAATTTCACAGAGACCTTCAAAAAAGAGAGAAGCAAGGCTATTTTACAGAAGAGGAATGCATTGAGAACTGGATGATTTTACATAATGTATAAAGTTCCTTAAAAAGGAAAGAAAAATAGGTAATGGGTGTAAAAATGACCACACAGGAAAAAACCACTTGATTAATTAAATGCACTATTAAACTATAATGCAAACCTATGTAAACTTAAGCGTAAATATGCTATTTAGTCTAACACCCCCCTTAAGTGAAACTTAGGGAGAATTAAGATGAAAAATGCAGTATGGGTCTCGACTACACAACCATTTTAAGTAACCATTTACAATACATAAAAATATCTCACAAGTGGAGAAAAGAAGAAAAGCCCTATGGGAAAAAACCCCTCTCCAAAAGAGAGAAAAGAAAAAAATAAAAAATGATGCATGGATGGAGGAATCAATCATACCCCCCAAGTACTACATACATCATGTATATATAATCAATGCCCCCCCATAATAGGGAAAGTAGGAGATATCATATCCCCCCCATAATGGAGAACCTCCATTGCTGATGAAGGATGCCTGAAGACAGAAGATGATCTAGTGCCTGCAAGCAAAGCCTCTTCCCTTAGAAAGAAACAAGTCCACCAGATGATGAAGAAGCCACTCCATATCTGACTGAAGAGAGAAAGGAAATCTTCAACTAGAATAATCCATCACATAATCATGATCAAACACAACCAAGAAATGTGATGAATCAAATGAAGGTGAAGGATCAACAATGTCAACCTCCACTGCCATGCTAAAATTGTCATCAAAGAGGAGAGAAATCCCCTCAAGTGAATCTTTCAAATCTACAAGGTGAGTCTCTACAAACAAATCAGAGATGCCTACTAAGTAATCATCCAACAAAACAAGATCTGAGGGATCAAAGATAGCTTGTTATGTTGGAAACCCATCCTTTGAAGTAATAGGAACTATATCAACATGAGTCTGAAGTACCCCAAGAAGAAGATGACCAATATTACTATCAACACTAGCCAAGGGTGTACGAGGTACATAGTAATCCTCCTTAAAAAAGTGAGAGAAGCTATACAGTTGAGACTCAACATTTCCAACAACAATGAGTTTTCCAAAATTAGCTTCTCTGATAAACACAAAATCAGCTATAAACTCCACAGTCTTAGGGACTTCACCATGTGTTATCTAGTATATAGACAAATGATTTTTGTGCAACTCTGGAATGCACAATACATTCCGAAAGCGGCTATCACCTACATAAATAGTGCCTATCCCCTGAACATCCAACAACTTATTGTTCCCCAACAAAATTTTGGAAGTGTCGGAGGGGTGCAAACCCAAGAAAGGATAGGGTGAAGAACTCATGTGGCGAGATAGACCAGAATCCAACAACCATCTGTCACATCGAGAATCAACTGCAAAAGTGACCAGTGCATGTCCCTTACCCATGTAGTTCTTATCATCTTTATTGTTTACAATTCCTACACTACTAGACTGTGTGGGCTTGGTGGATGGAGTAGATGAAGATGTAGAGGTTGTAGGAGTCACAAAAGATGGCAGTGAGATATTTTTTTTTGGAGAAGGTGGGAGAGATCATCTATCTTCTTTATGTAACAATGATGCTCATTGTGCCCCTTCTTTTTACAGTATACACAACCAAATTTCTCCTTCTTTGGATTTTCTTCTTGGGTATGTGCAAGATCATGATGGGCCAAAAAGTGGCAATATAATGGGTATGTGTAGGGTGTGGCTGATGACCTTTTTTTACCCAAAATTGATGAAACGAAAAGGGTTTTTAAAGGAGATTCTCAGTTTTCCACCAATATAAATTATTCTTTACTTTGAATTTAATAAATAATTATGATTCATTTTCTATTTTAATTATGACTAAAGTCCTGATTAATAGGCTAATTGAAGATCATCTATAGCTTTCAAACAATATCACATTTTTTGAATTTAAAACATGTGTCACATTCTATGCTTTGCATACTATAGGATAAAAAATTATAATTTGAATTTCATGAAGTTTTGAGCAAGTTAAGGTGGTTAGACATACAAGTTTTTATATTTTTAAAATTTTGTAATAAAAATAATAATTAATTATTTACTTTGAAAAAATTACAAAAAAATATGCATCACATCGAGACATGAGTCCTCTACTTATATCTAAAATCTTATAAAAAATATTATCATTTTATTGTGGTTAGGGTGGTTAGACAGACACCTACTTCTTATTTTTCCCCTAAAATTTAAGTACTACTGCATTGAAATTTCAAATTTTCAACAAATAGATTTTTAAAAAAAATAAACTTAGTATTTTAGAAACTACGTTCAATATTCTATAGATTCTATTCTTACATTATTTTGAAATAATGTAGATAACTTATTCAAATTTTTACGTCAAGTTGCCTGACTTTGATATTTATAATTTTTTTGCAACTTAAGGGCTTGTTTTTTCCATGATGATCCTACACATACCCTCTTTTCAAGTGATGGTGGTATCCTTTGACTTTGTTTTGGGTTTAGGCTTCTTCTTCCCCTTACTCTATAAGCCTTGTGCAACCAATGCATGATTTGTAGGGACCCCCTCCACCTGGGCAAGTTTGGTTTGCTCCCTTGTTATCTGGCCGCAGAAGGTCTCAAAAGAGGGAATTTGGAATGCACTACCTAAGGCATCCATTATGCAGTAAAAGGTAGAGGAAAAAAAACAATAGGGCCTCTTAACTTAGATAGAATCAAGAAAATAGACTCCTTATCGATTTTGGTCTTTCCACATCCTACTAGTTGTGACCTTACTAATTTGAATTTTACTAAGAAGTCATCAATAGTAGGAAATGCTTCAGGGATAAGATAGTTTAACTCAACCTCCAATTGCAATGCATGGATCTTATTAACCTGACGAAATAAGTTTTCTAATTTATCCTAGATTTCTTTGGGTGTACCTAACTCATCAACATGGAAAAGGAGACTATCAGAAACATTTAACTTCATCAACCCCATAAATTGGTCAAATTTATTTTGATACAGAAATATTGCATTTTCTTTGGTGAGAGAGCATTGGGTAGCATTTAGAGTGGACCACAGACCCTGGGACTGAAGCAATCTACACATTTTCATTTTCTAGGTATGGTAATTGTGGGGAGTCAATAATTTAATAGATGCAAGGGGATCCATGATAAAAATTGCGCTAAAATAAAAAAAAACTAACCCAAAATGATAAAAACACGCAATAAAGCAACCTCTACAATTTAATTTTCACCACCTTTCTTTAAAAAATTCTCCAACCAAAAAAGCTAATTATGAAATTGGAAAAAAAATGAGCAAAGATTAAAGGCGCCTTGATCAACCAAGCAACCTCCACACAAAGCACAATCACAAGCCTCTTCAACACCTGTGAGTCTTGCTCACACCAACCTTGCACACTACAGTGCTATTTCAATAGCAAAATACTTCTCCTTGTAGCGAATGTGGGATTAAAATCATAAGAGCACTTCAAAAGAACTTCAAAATGGGGCCCACCTCCAATCACAAAACCCTAGATATTTCGATTGCATCTTTATAAATATAAAGTTTGAAGCAATGTTTCTCCAAAGCCAAGAACAAAAAGAAACACCTGCATGCCCAACCAAGAATAAAGACAAACAACAAAATCAAATGTCTCCCAAAGGAAATCGTGCCTCCTTCAAATGCTTCCAATCGGGCTTCTTCAACAATGCATCTCACACTAGAAATCATAGGCCTCTTCCAGAAGAAAATGCCCTCTCCAGTGCAGAAAAAATTGCCTCCTTGTTGATATCCACAGCTACCAATCAAGAAATGCCTCCTGAGATTGAAATAGATTTCAAAACTGCAGAGAATCATGCCTTAGAGGAATAAAATGCCTAGCAACCAATCATGTTGGAAACTCAACTACCTCCTCTATGGAATGAAAAAAGCCTCTAGCCAACAAATAAAAATAACCTCTTCTCTGCCAACATCCTCCAGCCACAAGTTCAGGTACCTCTCTGAAAAAACTATGGCAAAAATTGACCGCCCCCTCTCAAAAAGTCTGGCATGCTCTCCAAATAGAGAAAAGACTTCTCAATACAAATCACAACCTACTAGATCAACATTAGGTTTATCCACACTAGCAATGTCACAGAAAAAATATGCAGCAAGCAAACATGTGAATCTCACTCCAGATCACATGACCTCTAGAGGAAATGAAATAATATAAAAATAGAAGAATGAGGCAATCTTTGAAATTTACAAAATTTTAAATGCTAAATAAGAATGATCTCAAAGATCTCTAGCCACAACTCTCTGACAAAAACTCTCATGGAAGATACTGCAAACTAGAAGACTTTGATACCATGATAGAGCAACAAATTCCCAAGAAAACCAATTTCATAGATACCTTCACAAAAGAGAGAAGCAAGGCTATTTTACCGAAGAGGAATGCATTGAGAACTGGATGATTTTATATAATGTACAAAGTTCCTTAAAAAGGAAAGAAAAATAGGTAATGGGTGTAAAAACTACCACACGGGAAAAAACCACTCGATTAATTAAATGCACTATTAAACTATAATGCAAACCTAAGTAAGCTTAAGCATAAATATTCTATTTGCTCTAACAATAATGAATTCAACATAATGTGTAGATATTGGATAGTACATATGAATTGATAAATATTAACTACAAACACCTATTACTTTGGGTAGATAGAGAGACAAATTTTGGTATGACACCTTCATTTTGATAGAAAAAGATGCCTTGAGGATAAGATAATGGATTAGGCTCTGAGAGGATGTTGGCAAGTAAATAACTCTAAATAGGATGAACTAAAAATCACCAAAATACCACTATAGTAGAATATAACATCATGTAATACCTTTTGAAGGATGGAAAGCCACAAAGGACAAATAGAAGAAGACATCTCTACACTAGGAGAATGTTATATAAGCATCTATTTTTACTACAAGGAAGATATAGATGTTATGTGAAAATAGAGAATGCATAGAGCAATAATATAGAGCTTTAGTGTAATAGAAGCTACCCTAGTATGTGTGATGTGTATATCTATGCTTGCATAAAATACTATACATATTGTGTAAAAGTATATGATAGAAATATATGAGAAAACTTATTTGATGGTTTCCATGAATGTGTATAGTTGTGTAAATCTTTATCTTATGAATGTGTTATGTACCACACTATTCTGATTTCCTTCTTATTACATCACATTGGAGTTAATTTCTCTTACATAAATAATCTATAAACCTCAAGTTTGCATTTTATCGTCAATAGTTTCCATTCACAATTCCATTCCCATTGTTCTAGTTCATGTCATTGTGCTTCCTACATTGCCATTTTTCTTTCATTTGTGAAACTAATAAAAGATGTAAACAATATTTGACAAATGTAAATTTATATCAATTTTAAAAATTGAAAAATTGACTATTAATAAATATTTGAATATTTGTCATGTCTTGTAAATATAAAGATTTAAAAGTCATAAATGTGATAAATTTTGATCTTAGACGACTCTACATAATCATATCTAATTATTATAAAATTTGATATCTAAAATAAAATAATAGTTAAATAATATATTCATTATTGCTCATGTCAATTTATTGCATCATTCAACATAGAATAAAAATGAAGGTTGTAATAAAAATTCAAACTATATAACCAATAAAAATTCATATAAATCATTTTATATAAAAGAAAAGGTTAACAAAAAAATTAAGTTAACAGGGATAATTTTCATTACTTAAAGACACAATACAAATAGATAATAAATAATTAAGAATAAAAATAAATATTAATCACTACAATTTTTTATAATAATAAAAAGATAATTAATGAACTTCCTTTCCCATATATATTAAGTCATTGTGTGTATCTTATCTGCAATATCGACCTACTTCAAAGACTAAGATTACTTGAAAGACAAAGACTACTTCAAAAGCTACATTGCTTCAAAGACTAAAACTACTTCAAAACCTAATAAAAATCCTTTCACATATACCTAAATAACTTGTCGTATATGAAAATCATTCTCAAAATAAATAAATAAAATTACTTTTAAACTCATAAACTTCAAAACCTTCTATATTCATCTAGAAAGAACCTCAACATCCACGTGTCAAAGTTACGACAGAGTGACGACGATCACAACATCAGATAAGCACAAGAACAATTAAACACAACGAACTCCAAATTCAACAAAGGTGACGATACCTTCATATTGTTCAAACGCGATAGGCGTATGATAATGAAATTCGAAGCACCTGGCAATAATAGATCCTTCCTGCAAAAGGATTCTGGAAGGCGAGAAGAAAAAATCTGAGGTGAAACAGTCTATCCTACTCAGTGACGCGATTATGATAAACGACGGCGTTGAATCTTTCCCACCTACACGCAAGCAATCGTCAGTTTCTTTTTTAACCACCCAACCGCGTTGTAGAAAGTTGAATCCGCGTGCCCAAACTACACTTGGTCATCGTTTTTGACTACACAGAAACTTCGCCCATATAATAAACTATGCTGCCTTTACCGTCAGCCCTCGTATATTACTCCATACACCGTATTCCATTTCCACATCTTCATCTTCATCTTTCTCCTCCTAAATTTGATCTGAAGATATCTCTACAATTCTGAATTCGCGTCTCGTGGAAGGTTCTACAGAAAGAATTGATGGGCGAAGGCGCCAAACATGGTCCGACCTTCAATGGAGGGTACTATTCAGCAGGAGGAGGCGGAGCCCCCATTCCTTCACCGACTGCAGTTTACATACTCCCCAAGCGCAGGCGCAGAATCCCCTGTTGCTTAAGATTCATTATAAGTTTTATCATAGGGCTCGTCATAATCATCGGCATCGCAGCGCTTGTTATCTGGTTAGTCGTGCACCCAACTAAGCCCAAATTCCACTTGAATGGTATTGATTTCAGTAATAGTACAAGCAGCGGCAGTAACATCGCGTTAAACCTGAGCGTTCGGAATGCGAATAAAAAGATGGGCATTTATTACGACACCTTCACTGTAAGAACCTTTTATGGGGGACAGCTTATTGGGTACACAGAGCTGCAGGAGTTTTATCAGGGCCACAAAAACACCACCGTTCTCCATCCTGATTTTGCCTCCACTGTGTCTTTGTCATCTTCTAATACAGGGGATGTAGTCGACATGGAAGTCAAACTGCGATCTCGCGTTCGTTTCAAGGTGGGCAAATTAAAAACCCGTCGTTACAAACTCAAAGTAAAGTGCCGCTTCTCTGCGCCGCTCAATGAAACGACTGCAACGACCTTCACCAGGAAGAAGTGCAAAGTGGACGTGGACCGATAGATTAATTCTAGGGCAGGCCATAGCTGAGTTCTTATATAGATGGACGGTTTTCTCTGTTTCTCTGTTCACTGAGCGCATTCATTTATTCGTTTTTTAGTGTGGATTACATTGTGAGATAATCGACTGCTGTTGCTGTGTGTTAATTATAATAAAAGGTTATTATTATTTTTGTATAATACCGTTTCTATATACCCCATTATATGTGAGAATAGTAAATGTTCTTTGCTAACGTCTTTACAATTTTTCCAGACAAGGAAGTGAGAAAATTCATTACTAATTACATTTCTAAATCAACTTTACAATCTATGTATCTTTGTTAATAATTGTAAAGGAAAAAACTCACCTAATGTTTTAAATTAGATTTAAATTACTAAATATAGTTAGGTTTAATATAGATGTAAAGTATAGGTAGAGAAGGAAGGTTAAGAATGTATTTATTTTTTCCATTACATTTTATTTGATCTATTATAGTAGATATTGACTATATATTAGAATAGGAATTTAGAAAATGTATAGATAGTTGTGGACATTTGAAATTTGGTGTTCTAAATTTCAAGATGAAATTGTACTAGCAAGGATGTGCTTTAAGATCCACAATCCTAATTGAAAACTATCATTCTTGGATTTCCTTCGCAAAATATTTGATCTTAGAGATGTGATATTCAAAAACACCTTTGATAGCTTGCTATATTAAGCTATGGAAATATACTACCTTCTCTCTTATACCTTAGTCACTTGTCCCTTTTCAATTGTTGTTTACAAGATTTGAAGAAAAATATGATACAACATGCCTAAATGAAGATTAAGAGTGATTCACATCCAAGTTTGAAATAGAAAACCTAGATCATATCTTTCCTTAGTTTCTTTCACAAACTTCTCAAACTCAAGTGATCCTTCATCTTTTTAGAATATGGCTTTTGAAATAGAAAACCTAGATCATATCTATCCTTAGTTTCTTTCACAAACTTCTCAAACTCAAGTGATCCTTCATCTTTTCAGAATATGGCTTTTCTTTCTCTAACAAAGCCCTAGAATTTTTTTCAAAGAGATTCTCATCCAAAAATACGTAAATATCATGCATAATATTTTTTGAATATAAATCTAAAAAAAGATTTTGACATAAGTTAAGGGATTGTAAAATTAGTTCTCAAATAAATTTGCTAATTATTTTAGCAAAAATTTAGGGACAACAAAGGGGTAAATTCAAGGCACAATTCAAAGGACTGTAAATAAGTGAATTCACAGAACAAATAGAGGTGAATAAAAAATTGTTGACAACCGAAGTATTCAAATAATACCCATTTTTTGTTGATGGAGAAATCTAGATTGCCTAGATACTATGCATTTCCTCTAATTCAAATTCACTATGCCCAACACTAAATTTATTTACAAAGAAAGGTAGGTGTTTTTCTTGGAACCTATAGATTGAGTATAATATCCTTAGAAACATAGCATCCTATATATTATTAAGATACTTTGATGTGGAAGCTCTCCTTTTCACTATTTTTTGCTCTCTATCTTTGCACCACTATGCACTCCACACACAAATAGAAATTTATCATGGTTTTATTTTATTGATTACTATATTAGGATCTCTTTGTTCATAAAATTTACAAACCCATTTTTCTTGTATGTCAGGATTACTATTATTAAAAATTTTATTAAATTTTAATTAGTCTTAGAGCTCAATTTAGTCCATTATTGGTAAAACATGATCAATTTTTCAACCATATTCTATTTATAAGAAGTGGTGCACTCCAACCACTCCCTTGTCCTTACATCATTCAATAATAGTCTTTTAACTCAAAATATCCAATAATCTTCTCAAATAGAAGAAAAACAAGCATACATTTAATACATCTCATAGTTTTAAATATAGTAGAATAACATGCACATGACCTCCATTTATCTTATTAAATCATAAAAATATCTAGTCTTATACATTTCAACCCAAGAAAAGTAAATTTCTATCATCTTTCCTTACTCTTTGTAGCTATCTTCTTATTCTAATTTTCCTTCTAACTACCCTATCCTTCCTAGCATATTCTAATTTTCCCTTTGATGTAGAGGCATCACTTTTTGTACTATATTTCTTTTCTACCTACGACTTTGTACCTTTTTTTGCAATTTGTATTATATTTATTTTCTACCTACCACTTGGTACATTATTTTGCAATTTAAATTTGTTTTTTTTTACCATTTGAGGGAAAGAACACCTAACTTTAGGCACATTAATGAATGCCAATGGAATAAAATGGTTAAGAATAAATTAGACTAGGAATATTGAACCCAAAAATGAGTAGGTATGCATTTATGTTGGGATTTTGAGTGTTGCACCAATTTAGGTGGGTTTTATAGAAGCTTTCAAAATTGCGAAAGAGAAAAAAAGAAGAGAGTTGAGAAGAAGAAGAAGGAAACAATCAAGTAGAAGGAAAAATAGAAATGGAGAAAGGAAAGATGAAAAGAGGATCAAAGTTATATGTGGTAGATTAGCAATTAAAAGAAAAAAGGGGAATCTTGAATTTTAACTCAATATTTTAAAGGAAAGAAAATGTGTATAAATTATCATAGATTATTATATTTTAAATTTAAAAGAAATAATATATTACATTTCAAAATAATTTTTTTTCTTGGTGTGTGTTTTTACTATGGATGGTAAATTTCTTATATTTTTTAACTACTTTATAAATCAATTAATTTGTGTGCATAAGTATTTGGATTAACTTGTGATTGGCGTGGTGTTGTGAGACCCTATAGTGTAGGTTTTAGGTTCCTATAACTTAGATTCTTGTTCATCTAGCTATTAACTATTGCACTTTCAACATAGTTATTTTAACATGTAGCTAAAGTTTATTTTCCTACAAAAGAGTTTTAGACCTCTGCAAAGATTCTATGGGTATATTTCAACAACACAACCTCCATTATCTATTGGACTAGGCTTCTAGGAATGTCTACAAACCAAAGCAACACCTTCACAAAAAAGAAGCAACATTAAGAGGCTATTTTACCAGAAGTGAAAACAATGAAATTGAGATGAAAAATAATGTACCAAGCATACCTTATAAAGGAACGAGAAGGTCAATGCAGGAAAGATAACCGAGATAACACAATTACAAATTATTAAATGCGTAACCACTGATAATTAATATTGGTGTGCCTAAGTTAACTTAATAGAATGTGAATGGTAAAAAACCATTCACTTTAACACCCCCCCTTAAGTGCAACTTAGGGAAACTAAAAAATTAAAATGAGATGCAAGATGGGTCCTAGCAACAAGGCCATGTTACGTACCCATGCACAACTACAATGCAAAAAAGAAATCTCTCACAACTAGAGAAAAGGAGAAAAATCATGTGGGAGAAAACTCCTCTCCAAAAGAGAGAAAACAAAAAACTGGAAAAGAATGAAGGAGGACTCATCAAGACCCCCCAAGGACAACTTCCTTCACCCCTATCATTTATCTCAGGAAAAGATAATGAAGAGAATCCAAATTTTGTAGTGAAGATTTCTACAACATATTGCTCTATAGGAAAATACTCCAAACTCAGAACTCCCTCTTGAATGAGTTGCCAAATGAAGTGCATGTGGATCTCAATATTTTTAGTATGTTGATGTTCCAATAGGTTGTGAGAAATATTTATAGCACTCTGATTATCACATCAAAGAGTAGTGGGATGATCAATAAGAAAGCCAAACTCTACCATCAACTGTCAAAGATATAGAACCTCCTAACTACCCAAAACAACACCTCGATACTCAACTTCAGTTGATGATAAGGAAATAATAGTTTTCTTCTTGCAAGACCATATAATCAGACCAAAACCAAGACAAAAGACAAAGAAAGAAGTATACTTTCGATCATCAACATCACCGGCCCAATTTGAGTCAATGAAACCCGCAATTTGAGTAGTACCTAATGTGTAATGAATGCCATTTGAACTGAGTAGTGCCCTAAATGTACCATAAGATATGTTTGGTGGCCTTCCAATTACTCTCATGAGGATTTTGAGAGAAATGGGAGACAAGACTAACTACAAAGGAAATATCAAGATGACTATGTGTCAAGTACAAAAGACTGCCAACCAATTGCCAATACCTGGTATCATCCATTGACGAAGTATTGCAATTGGAAGACAACACAACACTTGAATTAAAAGAAGTAGGGGATGGCTTGCAATTAGCCATCCCAAATCTCTAAAGCAAATCAAGAGCATACTTCTGTTGCAAAATAGAAATACCTATAGAAGACTAATGAATCTAAAGACCAAGGAAGAAATGCAAAGGACTAAGGTTGGTCAAATCAAATCGCACCGTCAAAGCTCTCTAAGCACCCTCAATCATGGTAGGAGAACTCCCAATGAGAATCAAGTCATCCACATAGAGATAAAGAATGAGAAGATCCCCTCCATGCCTATGAATGTAAATTGTAGGGCCAGAGTGACATCTAGTGAATCCAGAAGCAAGCAAAAAACTATCCATCTTATCATACCAATCTCGAGGAGCTTGTTTGAGACCATACAATGACATTGAAGCCTGCAAACAAGTGAAGGGTCCTGCACAAAGCCTGGTGGCTACTACATATAGATCTCCTCCTGAAGATCACCATGCAAGAAAGCACTCTTCACATCCATCTGATACACTAACCAACCCTGAGATGCAGAAATCAAAAGTATAAGATGAATGGAATCCATCTTGGAAACAAGAATAAAGGTCTTCGAATAGTTGATTCCCTCAACTTGAGAAAACCCATTAGCCAAGAGACTCGAGTCTTATACTTTTCAATAGAACCATTAGTTGCAAACTTGGTATGATACACCCACTTTCATCAAACCAAATTTCTTCCCTTAGGAAGAGGAATAAAATCCCAAGTATGATTCTTCATCAAAGAAGAATATTTCTCAACCATAGCACTATCCCACTCTAGAACACCTGAAGCATATGAAAAATTCTAAGGATTGGTAGAAACTACATGACTCAAAATAATGATACCTAAAGTCTAAGAAAAAGTGCAGCGAGAAATGGTGGGATCACCTGAATGAGATCCAACCTCCTTAAGAAGAGTGTGAGCCCAAAGAGGCTATGTGGGTGCAGGCTCAAGAGAAGATGGAGTTATATCAACAAAAATATCAATACCATCATCAAGAGCATTAGGAACTTCATCATGATAATCATCATCATCATCATTGATATGTGATTAGGTGGAAAAATAAGGTCCACCAAAATGAATCAACAAGATGATGGAACACTAAGTTTTTCCACTAGAATCACTACAAAAAATGTAATTATGAGAGCCAAAATATGAAAAAAAATAAAAATCCAACCTAACTATTATTGCAACTATGGCGGATGTTTTTAGAGCATAAAAAGTAGTGTACCTAACTAGAAAGTTGTTGTTTTTGAGCTATAGAGGACTTGTTCGCCTTTAGTGGCGAATGGGTCATTTTAGGGTTTCAAAAAACTAATTTTAGGGTCCTATTCCTTGATGTTTGCACTCTTAAATTCCCTGTTATCAAGTTCTACAGGTATGCATGCAATTCTATAGAGCTCTTTCCATGATCTTGCACTTTGAATGATAGATTTTGCAACTTTGCAACTTTGACAATCTTGCTCCAAATCCTACTCTTCTTGATCTTCAACTTGAAAATCTGCAATCACACACTCAAGGGAAAAAAAACTTGTTGTTTATTAGTGAATGGTGGTTTTCCTTAGTTAAACCCCTTGTAGGTAATCAAACCAAATGATGAAATGAAGGAAATGAAGCATGAAACATGAAATATGTAAATGATGTCACCTTGGATGTTGTCTTGTAAAACAAATTTGCATACTAACATGTAGTGGCCATGAAGAATGTAGATCTTGTATCCTTGAATATGATATGAAGCAATGGTTGCAATAGATCTTCAATTCTATACTCACAATCTTAGCTCAATAACATGAATGCTTGCAGGAAACCCTTGACAAGAATATATGACTTTGAATTGCTGCAATAGACTCTTGCAATTTTTCTTGAAATGCCTTATGAATTCTCTTGAAATGCTATAATGCTTGATTGCTTGAATCCTTCAATGCTTTCTCTATTGTGTTAGGAGAAGCAATGTGACTTAACCCCTTATTTATACTAAATTAGGAGATTAACCTCAAAATTCAAAGAATTAAGGCCGACACCAGATCTAGAAAGAAAGATTATTAAATTCCCACCAAAATGAAATTCAAAAGGGGGGTCTCATTAAGGGAGGACCCATTTTCCACCTTGGGAAGGTGGAAAATGGGTCATGGCTAAGTTTACCAGGACCTAACCTTGGGGGATCGAAAGAGGGATAAAACCCATTCTAGATCAATTGAAAAAATGGGGTTTTGTTAAGGGAGGACCCATTCGTCATTAAGGGAAAATGGGTCCTAGATCAACTTACTAGGACTAAACTTTTACCAACAAAATATTTTTTTAGTTAAATTATGATTGTTGGGATAGATATTCAGAAAGTGTCAAAATTAAGGCCTAAATTTGAATTAAAGGGGGTTAATTACTCCAATTAACCACAATTAATTAATGACCACCTCGATAAGTGTGAAAGTGCTTTATAACACTTTACAACACTTAAAAAAGGTATAAACTCAAATACCTTTTATTAGAAAGGGGCCCATAAGGCTTAATTAAGCTGATACATCCTAGAAAAGTATGAAAGTGTGTTACAACACTTTACAACACCCTTGCAAAGGATCAATTAAGGCATGTTTTAGTTAAATAAGGGTACTAGAACACTGTGAATGTGTACAACACATTACAATACCACTCCAAGACATCATTAGTTCAACTTTAATATCAATCATCAAATCAAGTAAGGAAAAAAACTACTTTTTCCATTACTACATTTTGCCCCCACTTTACTAAGAGGATGACCCCATGTCAAACTCACACTAAAGTAGACATCCAAGACACAGTTTAAGTATGCAGCAATAACAAAAATACATGATCATACCCTGTTAAAGGTCAAGAAAAAGAAACAAAAACAAAGGATCAAGCACAACTATTTCAATGTGATGTGGAACAGGGTTGTTTGTCCATAACATGTGCTGCTTCCTCTGGGGTAGTGGAACCTCAATTTTTCCACTAGGTGAGTTGTACCAAAATATGTGTGCTAACTCTATGGTAGTGGAACCTCAATCTTTCCACTAGGTGAGTTGTCCTAACGAGGTGTTTTAGTGAGAAATTCATGCCAATGTGTTGACTTCTCACCGTATAATGAGAAAGTTATTCTAGTATATCGGCTTCCCATCATAATAACCATACCAAAGTTATCCTCCTAATAACTTTAATAAGGTACCACAATGAAAATGATTTTTGTAGATGCTTTTATCATGTAAAAATTTTGTTAAAGGGGATTTCGCTTTGTTCGTGTAACAGTCTTCTTCTTAGGGAGCATTGTGCCTAATGTCTCCAAGAGAGGACAAGTCAATAGTGTCAGTTTGTCACCCATGGGATGCCTCGTTCACATCATGCCATGATAGTAGATTGTACACTCTTGGACTACATCAAACCTAATGATACCACCAAGAAGAGGGCACATGACAAGAAAAAAGGAAAATCACACCATGCATTTTTTCCCAAAAGATGTTATCGATGTATGCCCCCACTTTAAAGCAGTTGCTACACCAATACTGTGAGAAATTTCTTTAAAGTAGCCAAATTTTTTTCCTAAGACATGAGAGCATTCCTCAGAATACCCTATGCCAAGTCATATGTTTCTAAGGTAAGCTACGTAATGAAATAGGAAGGAAGGGCTTCCCCCACAAATACAATGCTAAACCTAGAAAGAAAACTATGTCACATGTGATCCAACTTAAGGCATGTCATCCACATCCCAAGCTTGCTCTTACATATACATGGAAGGCGGTCAACTAGCCAAAAGAGACAATGAAAAGTGACATACTAGGACAAGGCTACGTAACCCCTCGCCCCCATTGAGTGTGGGACAAGGGTGAGTCGAGGATGGACGATGGTATGTTGCTCCTTGCAAAAGGAAATGATTTGCAATTAATGCAAACATGCAATAGTGAGTATGCTATGATCCTACAACTATTGCATGGAAAGGAGCAGCAAGTAATGTTATTGATTGTAATGAGTAGACAAAGTATCGACTTGATGCATATCTAATGAGATATTCCCACATGTAGTATCTATCAATTCAAGGTGCACCAAAGTTAAAGTCGGCTTGGAAGAATACTTTGTAAGGTTGTTGATATTGTGAAGGTCTTTTTGATGCTTTTGTTTCTTTTGAAGGACAATAACCAAGACCAATAGTTGTTTCTTGCATGTATGTTGTCTTTTCTTCTAAAGTGGTTAGAGTAGATGCTTTCAAATTTTTTATTGTCACTACCACTTTTTCTTTTCCTTTTTCAGACTCCTTTGTTATGATCTTATATTCTCCCATGAATGTAGGTATGAAATCAAAGGAATCCCAAGCATCTTCTAATAACTTTGTGACTTCTTCAATGTACTTTTCTTTTTCTATCTCAATATGCAAGCAACTTTAAGGTTTAGGGTTAGCTTTGATTGAATACACTTTGTTATATATATGAGTAATGCCATTGTAACTCAGTAGTTGTGAAATATTATCATCATCGAGTTTCCTTTTAGGTGGTTCTAAGAGAAGCACGGGTTTATTTTCAACTTGTGGTTTTTGTGAGGGTGGATGAATGATAAGTTGAGGCTTAGGTGGTTCAATAATCAGAGGACTTGAAGGAGTTCTACATTTTTTCATAACCTCAACACACTTGTCCTTATTTTCATGATCTCTTAGCGAAGGAGAGTCTAATGCCACTTCATCATCTTTGTCTAAGGAAGTCACATCACTATTGTGTGAAAGACATGTGTCAGTGTTCTCATTTGATTGCAAACATGATATTTTCCCTGGTAGGAGAGTTTTTAGGAGAGCAACAAACTATATGTTCATGACATTTAATGTTTGGTTCTTCAAAAATGTCTTCTCATAAGTGGAGTTATCAATGGTTGTATTGTCTTGATTATCAATGATGGAATTATCTTGTTCAATAATAGGAATCTCATGACTTTCATTGATGAGGTCCTTTAACACCAAGATATCTTCTTCACCCCTAGAAGAAGTCCAAATTTGGTTGTCATGATTGTCAATGATTTCATACTTTTTTCACTAAGGTCTCATTCTCTTGTGCCATAACATCTACCCTAGTAGGAGAGTCTTTAGGAGAGGATAAAACAAGATGTTCATCATATTCCATGTTTAAATTTTGTAAAGTAACTTCATCACACATAGGGGAGGCATCAAGAGAAGCACAACTATCATTTTCATGCTTACTAATGATTGGATCCTCTTGTTCAAATAGAACTTTCCAAATGTTAGGGACTTTAGGAAGGAGATAAATAATGCTATAGATCTCAATCATTGGATCTTGTAACACCAACATGTCCTCCTCAAAAATGTGATTTTCATGATCGTTCTTGGGGTATTTCTAGGATCATCATGGAAAAAATAGGCCCTTAAGTGGCAAAAAATTTAGAAAAATCAGAGTTAGGCAACTTGATGTAAAAATTCAAGAATAAGTTATCTATATTATTTCAAAATATGTGAGAATAGAATCTGTAGAAAATTGTTCAATGTGGTTTCTAAACTACTAGGTTTGTTTAAAAAAAATAAAAATCTATTTGGTGAAAATATGAAATTTCAATGTAGTGGTACTTAAATTTCAAGGAAAAAATAAGAAGAGGTGTTTGTCTAACCACCCTAACCACAATAAAATGATAAAAAAAAATTATAATATTTTAGATATAAGTAGAGGACTCATGCCCCGATTTGAAGCATATTCGTTTGTAATTTTTTTCCAAGTAAATAATTAATTATGAATTTTTATTACAACTTTTTTAAAATATAAAAACTCATATGTCCACCTAACTTGGTTAAAACTTCATGAAATTCAATTTTATTTTTAATCCTATAGTATGCATATAGAATACGACCATGTTTTGGATTCAAAAATATGATATCGTTGAAAGCTATAGATGTTTTTCAATCAGCCTATTAATCAAGACTTTAGTTAATTTGAATAGAAAATGAATAATAATTACTTATTAAATTCAAAGTAAAACATAATTTATATCAGGAAATATGAGAATCTCCTTTAAAACCCTTTTGTTTCATCAATTTTGGGTAAAAATAGTCATCAACCACATACCCATCATATTGCCACTTTTTGACCCATAATGATCCTGCACATACCCCTCAATTATATCCTCTTTCACTTAGAAAGAATTCTAAAAATTAGGGGAGGTGTTGGGAGATGAATGGAGATTAGGTAAATTAGTGTCAATGATCTCATATTCTTGTGTCATACTATCTTCCCAAGAGAGAAGCAAGAATTTCACGATTCTTAATGATTGTATCTTCTTTTGAACCAATATATCTTCGTCACTAATAGGAGAGGTATCGAGAGAAGAACAATTGTGATTGTCATGATTTTCTACACTTGCATGATCCTCTTGCATCAAAGCTTTATTGGATGATCTAGGTGAGATGAAGTCCTCAAGAACTTCATCTAACATGTAAAATTCATCACAACTAAAGGGTTTGAAGGATATGCCTTCTCCAAGGCTTATGATTTTTTTTTTCTAATGATTGTAAAATGTAAACTAATCTATCTAATTCTGAAATGATGCTAAAAATGAAAGAAAAATTAAAGACATCTAACACTACTTTGAACTAAAATATGCAAGAGAATGTACCTAGAATGAAATGCAATTTTTAAATTCCACACAATGCAATAAACTGAAAATGAAATGTTGTAAATGCAATGTTTATTTTTTTTGACAATCTACTGAAATGAAGCAATTTAAGCTAGATTTAATGAATTTGATGAAATAGAAAATCAAAAAAATAAAACAAGAAAGTAATAGCAGCAATTAGAAGCCTAAAATGGAGATTTCAAATCCCAAAAAATGAAAATCATGACCTATTAGGGACTCATTCATTAGTAAAGGTGAATGGGTCCTAGATCAAGGTTTTAAAGAGGTGAAAACTGCAATTTTTAAGCTATTTTGCGTACTTTTTATGCCCAGTTTCAAAATGTAATTCTTATGAGAGAAATTTTCAAAATTTGATGACCTAATGCAAGTGAAATGATGACCTATATGAAACTTTTTGAAATGCAATTTTGACTCAATTTTTTAATATCAATGATGAAGAGTACACTAATATGCAAATTTCACTATGCAAAATCAATGTAATATGCATGCAATTTTTTGAATTTTTCAAATTTAAACAATGTATGAATGTAAATTTAAACCCCTCTATGCAATGTTCACTAATGCACAATGAAGAAACCCTAAATGCAATGAAAATATAATACAAAATAGGATCTATGGATTTAATGTACTCCCAATAAAAAATTAAGATATTCAAAGGGATCGGGTTCACCATTAATGAGTAGGTGAAAAAATAGGGTCCACCAAAATGAATCAACAAGATGATGGACCGCTAAGTTTTTCCACCAAAATCACTACAAAAAGATGTAATTATGAGAGCCAAAAAATGCAAATAAAAATTAGAAATGCAACTTAACTGTCAAAGCAACTATGGGGGATGTTTTTAGAGCATAAAAGACTATGTACCTGGCTAGAAAGTTGTTGTTTTTGAGCTATAGAGAACTCATTTGCCTTTAGTGGTGAATGGGTCCTTTTAGGGTTTCAAAAAACTGATTTCAGGGTCCTATTCCTTGATGTCTGCACTCTTAAATTCCCTATTATCAAGCTATGAAAGTCTGTATGCAATTCTGTAGAGCTCTTTTCGTGATCTTGCACTTTGAATGAGAACTTTTGCAACTTTGCAAATTTGGCAATCTTGCTCCAAATCTTGCTCTTCTTGATCTTCAACCTATAATCTACAATCACACACTCAAGGGAAGAAAAACTTGTTGTTTGTTAGTGAATGGGGGTTTTCCTTAGTCAAACCCCTTGTAGGTAATCAAACCAAATGATGAAATAAAGGAAATGAAGCATGAAACATGAAATATGTAAATGATGTCACCTTGGATGTTTTCTTGTGAAACAAATCTGCATACTAACATGTAGTGGCCATGAAGAATGTAGATCTTGGATACTTGAATATGATATGAAGCAATTGTTGCAATAGATCTTCAATGCTACACTCACAATCTTAGCTCAACAACATGAATGCATGCATCAAACCCTTGACATAATGATATGACTTTGAATCATTGCAATAAATTCTTGAAATCTGCCTTGAAATGCCTTATGAATGCTATTGAAGTACTCTAATGCTTGATCACTTGAATGCTTGAATGCTTTCTCTATTGTGTTAGGAGAAACAATGTGAATTAACACCTTATTTATACTAAATTAGGAGATTAACTCCAAAATTCAAAGAATTAAGGCCGACACTAGGTTTGGAAAGAAAGATTATTAAATTCCCGCTAGAATGAAATTCAAAAAGGGGGGTTTCCTGACACCAAATCTAGAAAAAATATTATTAAATTCCCTCCAAATAAAATTCAAAAAGGGGGGTCTCATTAAGGGAAAACCCATTCGCTACCTTCGGCAAATGGGTCCTGGCTAAGTTTACTAGGACCTAACCCCATGGGATTGAAAGAGGGCTAAAAACCCATTATGGATCAACTAAAAAAGGGGGGTCCTATTAAGGGAGGACCCATTCATCAATGGGTCATGGCTGAACTTACTAGGACCAAACTTTTCCCAATGAAATATTTTGTTAATTAAATTTTATTGTCGGGATAGATCTTCGGCAGGTGTCAAAATTAAGGCCTAAATTTGAATTAAAGGGGTTTAATTACTCCAATTAACCACAATTAATTAATGACCACCAAGATAAGCATGAAAGTGCTTTATAACACTTTACAACACTTAAACAAGGTATAAACTTAAATAACTTTTATTAGAAAGGGGCCCATAAGGCTTAATTAAGTAGATGCATCCTAGAAAAGTGTTAAAGTGTGTTACTACACTTTACAACACCCTTGCAATGGATCAATCAAGGCATATTTTAGTTAAATAAATGACCTAGAATAGTTTGAATGTGTACAAAACATTACAACACCACTCCAAAACATCATTAGTTCAACTTTAATATCAATCATCAAGCCAAGTAAGGAAAAGGGCTACTTTTTTCGTTACTACAATATGAAACACAACATCTTCTAAAGAAGAATTGGGAAAAAGGGAGGTAGAGGCATGTGATGGAGAATCGTTCAATATGAAAGACTCATCAAAATGAATTCCATGATGAAAATGTACCTCTTGAGTGATGAGATCAAACAAACAATTAATCCTTCACATCCTCACAGTAGCCAATGAAGATGAACTATTGACTCTTCTTCTCCATTGCTTTCCACCTACCCGTTGGAATGAATGTCCATGCATCACTACCAAATACTCTAAAGTAGGATACCTTAGGCTTGACATGAGACCAAGTCTCCTCGGGAATCATATTTTGCATTGCCTTGTGAGGCATATGATTCTTAATGTAGTTGGCACAATTGACAGCATCTGCCCAAAATGCTAGAGCCATGGACCTAGATTGAATCATACAATTGGACATCTCTAATAAGGTTCTATTGTTTCGCTCAGCCACACCATTCTACTAAGGATTGTATGGCACTATGTGCTAATAAAAAATGCCTCGAGCATTGCATAAGTCCTAAAATGCCCGATTGGCATACTCCCCCCATTATCCATGCTAATATTCTTAAGGGAATATTCTAACTATTTCTCCACAAATGCAATGAAGGTCATGAAGAAATGAAGAACCTCATCCTTGTACTTCAAAAAGTACACCCAAGTGTGGCAGGAGAAGTCATTAATGAACGTGAGCACATACTCGGCGTCTAAAAATGGAGTGGGAAATGACATAAGATCACTATGCACCAACTCAAGGGGTGTTGAAGCATGTGTGTCCATACCTTTTAGAAATGGATCTTGATGATGTTTTCCAAGTACACAACCTAGAAAAACTCCATCAGAAAAAGAGATCTGAGATAGACCAATCACCAAGTTCTATGTGCTCATTTGTTGGAGATATCTATAATTCAGGTGCCCCAAATCGCTCTTGCTAAAGCTTATTCACTGAATCTGCATGAGGAATAAAGGATGATCCTAATGAAGACTCAAATCCATCAAACTTATACAAACAGGCTCTATGATCAACTGCACTAGTAGCAACAACCTTCTTATGATTCTCTAAATCTCGAATAGTCACATCATTGGGAGAGAACTTGGTAAGCCTTCCATCACCATGCTAACAAATTTGATAAATGGAGAGAAAATTTTGTGAAATATTAGGAATAAGAAGAACATTATCAATGCAACCATTTTGAATTTGAATTGAGTCTATCCCTAAAATTGGAATCTGAGAAGAGTCCTCCCCAATTACAATGTGAGTAGTATGACTATCGGAGTGAGAATAAAGAAGATACACACCATGAGTCATGTGATGTGAAGCATCGAAATCAAGAATCCAACTATTGTGGGTAGAGGAAAACCTCTTGCTACGAGGTCTTGACCTTTTCCCAAGGAAGAAGACTTAGGCATGGCAATTTTGTGCTTCCTCATAGCTTCCTCCAATGTTGCGAACCTCACAAAACAATGTGCATCATTATGCCTTGACTTTCCACAAAAGGAACAATTATCCTTCTTTTCAGACTTGGAAGATGATTCTCTCGAGTTAGAAGAAGGAGGACGTGTAGTCTTTTGACCATTCTTCTCCTTAGGCTTGGAGGGATGCTCACCACTTGGAGGATAATCTATCTTAGGCTTCTTATTCTTTCTCTCTCCCTCAGAAGATTGAGCCATCAAAGAATGACTCTTAGGAAGAGCATCCATCTGGATCAAATTGGCTTGCTCCCTAGTTAGTCGATCAAAAAACACCTCAAAATAAGGCATTTGATGATCATCTCCCATACCATCCATGGTAGAATAGAAGGTGGAATCAATTACTTGAAATGCAACAAAATCAACTTGAACTATGCAAGGAAGTCCTAAATAGTGGGAAAAGAATCTAGAGAGAGAGAAGTGAGCTCGGCTTTGAACTGCAAGATCCTGAACTGATTTACCTTTCCATACAACTCAACAAGCTTATCCCACACCTCTTTAGTTGTTGTACACTTTGCAATATGAAACAAGTTATTAGAAACATGGAGTCCTACGAGTTCTTTCACCTCATCCATTTTGTTGCGATGAAAAAACTTCTCAAATTCCTTAGTGAACATGAGTTGTTTGACATCCAGCATTTTCCAAAGACCTTGAGATTGCAACAATTGTGTCATCTTGAGCTTCTATGTGTGATAGTTGTGCAGAGTGAGTAGTTCAATCTTTGGTTCTAACATGATGTACAAATGAACACGAAGAGGCCAATATGCTACTTATACCCCCAAAGAATGAATAAAACCAACAATGTGCAATCCACAAAAAATAAACTTCACCAGAAAAACATTACATATTTGAAGCAAAAAACTATATGCAACTTCAAGCTACAAAAATTGGCAATTGACGGAAATTTTTTCAAAAAAAAAAAGTATCTAGACCAAGCTCCCGTTCACAACATGCAACCACAACAAAAATAATCCCTAAACTCTGTGTAGAGTGATATATAAACAAAGAGAAATCGTGCACCTTAAGAATGTGGTCCCCGATTATTTTCCCTTTGAAGGAAAGCACTACCCAAAAATATACTCCAAACTGCCACCTCATGATCCACACAGGCAGAAAATCCATGATTCGACAGAAAATTTCCGGATCCACATAGGCCACCACCAGTATCTCCATGTGATAAACACACTATAGAACGAATTTGATCCACGCCGGCAAGAGACACCAACACCTCCGAGAGCCTTAGCTCATGCAGTTGCAATGAGAGCGTTGGGCTATAGAAGGGCTTGTTTTGAAAAATTTCTCACCAATGTGGAATAAATATCCATAGCCAAGTTAAAACAACAAATTGTTTTACACACATGTTAACAAGTAAATGGTGAGAAAGAAGGAAACCCTAAGTGAATATTTACGATCTTCTTCCAGCTTGAAAAATTATGCCTACAAAAAGTAAAATTACTTGAGAAACCAATTGTCGTGGCCTCTCAAATACTAGCTGCCCAAGTGTATCAGCTACAAATTGGATGCACGGAAAAATGCCAAAGCTCTGGCAGAAAGGTTCCAATCGATGCTAATAACAAAATCGTGAACCTTAGAAAAAAATGCCACCACAATAGGATGAAATGCCTCAAGTCCATGTAAATTGTTGATTACAGCTTCATGCGGGGTGTAGTGTGAGGGCTCAGTGATGAGGTCAAATTCAATAGACAGGCCAACAATGATGCCTCCAACCAACCAAAAGTAAACACACCCAACAAAAGAACGATTCCAAATGCCTCTGGAAACTCACTCCTAGCAAAGAAACTTGAATAATCAGCAATAATGGAAACTGTTAGGGTAAATAGGATATTTACCACACTTAAGTTTATTTAGGAATATTACATTTAGTTTATTAGTGCATTTAATCACCAGGTGGTTCTTTCCTATACTGGGTAGTTTTCTCATCCACCATATATTCCATGCCTTATTGCATATATTTCCCATATCGGGTAGTTTTCTCTCTTATCTGTGAAGGATTTTCATTGTAGATGGTGCTCTTGGGAGGTGGTTGAAACCAACAACTTTGAAATTTAATAAATTTCAAATGCCAAAAAAGTCTTTGATCTAATACATCTTTGGAAAAAATTCTCAGCTGAAGGGGTTTGCAGAAAAACACTCTGATACAAGGTTGGAGTAGGCTTCCAGGAATATCCGTAGACCAAAGTAGCCCTTTCACAAAAAGAGAAGCAACACAAAGAGGCTATTTCACCATAAGTGAAAACAATGAAATTGAGATGAAAAATAATGTACAAAGCATGCCTTATAAAGGCACGAGAAGGTCGGAGTGAGGAAGATAACCGACATAGTACAGTTACAAAGTATTAAATGCATAACCACCAATAATTAATATTGGTGTGCCTAAGTTAACTTAAGAGAATGTGAACAATAAAAAACCATTCATTCTAACATTATCTACCTACTAGCTCCAATTTGGTTAGGTTTTAGGCACCATTAGCTGGGGTGGGTGCTATCAATGTGGTATCAAAGTGGAGTTATAGCTTTGGGAAGGAATATAATGAATTTGGATTTGGTTTGAAGGAATCCCTTTAAGTAATGACTATGGGTGTGCCCTTTAAACAAGGGATATTGTTGCCAAAAGGATTGCAATAAGAAGAAATAAGAAAGGAAAGAGATTTAGCGTAGTAGGATATTTCTAAAGAGAAGGATGGTAGAGGTTGTAGCAATAGGAAGGATAGATGAAGTAGATGCCCTAAGAGGAGTACAAGCAAGGGTGGATGCAATAGATGTTCATATGAGAAAATTTATGACACATGAAGATATTGATAATGAATAAAAAGGAGTAGATATTGTAGGACAAGAAGGTAAAAATGCATATGCAAATATGGATTTAGTGGAAAGAAGGATAGTAAGGGATATCTCAAACGTTGAGAAAGGAATGGGGATGGAGTTACCAATCTTCAAAAAAAAATTAGAACCAAATGAATTAACATATTTTTTAATAGAAAGACTGAAGGTTGCACAAACACAATTGAAAGGTCATGCAACACTTTGGTCGAAGGAGGTGTAGGCTAATAGGAGAGAAATGGAAAGAATAATATCACTCAATGAGATCAAACTTTGAGTAATATTAAGGCTATGTTTCTATTTGGTGATTATCAATTGGATATTCTCAAGAAATTGTAGAATTTCAATGAAGAGAGTTAAGTGTGAAGGAAACTTATATGGAGGATTTTAACAAAATGTCAATAATATCACAACATAATGAACTATACCATGAAAATATGGCTTGATATTTTATTGGAATTAGCATGGTGACATTGTGAACTATGGAAGAGGCATATCAATATGCCCTAAAAGAAGAGGATAAATTGACAAGGTAGTAAGGTGTAACCAAAGGTAGAGGTGGATTTAGTAGAGGTAGAGGACATTAAAATGTAGCCATAATAAGGAGGCAAGCCCTTCAAATAGTCAAATATGGAACAATGAAACAATATCAAGACCATACCTTATGAGAAGTAGAGGTTTCCAAGGTACATATTTTGAGCATGTGGACAATTAGACCATATATTTTATGAATTCTAACAATGTAGGGATCAAGGAAAATAGAGATTTTAAGTGAAATCATAGCCAAAGGGGATACATAATATATAGGATCTATTATTCAATCAAATGAGCTTGAGAAATGAGAAGCACTTATGATGATGAGAGCATTATTGTGACTAGCCAAAAGAGAAGAGGAACTAGTTAAAAAAATATTATTTTGAATACTATGTAAAGCATATAGAAAAAATTTAAAGGTCAAATAAATAGTGGGGGTAGTGATAATTTAGTCTTTCATAAAATAGTAGATAAATTGGGGTTATAAAGGACACCTCATCCTACTAACTACAAAGTGTTGTAGTTACAAAAAGGGCACCAAGTTTTGGTTGATCAACAATTCCTAGTGAGTTTTTTAGTAGAAACTTATGTATAAGAGGTAGTGTGATATCATGCCTATAGATGTATGTAATTTTATCTTAGGAAGACTATGCCAGTTTTGATAAGAAGGTAATCCACGATGGGAGAGAAAACACTTAAACATTGGAAAAAACTGGAAAAAATAATACTCTTACACCATTGATAAATAAGTAAAAAGAGGTAGAAAGTGGTCCAAGGATGTTTTACAGATAGAAAAATGGTTTCTGAATGAGTTTAAATATCAAAAACTATGTTTAGTAATAGTTCCCAAGGTACTACATGTAGGTGTAGCTATTGATAGTAGTGACTAAAATGTAGAAAAAGGTGATCCTAGGCCCTTAATGCAAATAACCTAGGATTCAATGGTGCCATTTTCTAACTTTCATTGAGATGTAGATCACAAGGCGAAAGAGATTGAATTTTAGACCTAAAGGTGAGCCAATCAGACCTAGATCTACATCTATTGGGGGGTTGGAATTGATTAGAAATATTTTAGAATGATTAACTTAATGATCCTACATGCCCTAATATTAAAAATGCAAGATCTTGAAGAATGACAGATGGAAACAAAAGTTTATTGGTGGATCTATGAAGTGCAAAGGATAGTAAACATGCTCAGAAAAAATGGTTTTGAGGTGCCTACAAGGGCTTATTTACCCAAGGGTGAATCGGCCTTTGTATAGGGTACCAAAAAAACTTTTAGGGTCCTTTGGTACAAGATTTGAGGTTCTGTTTGACACAATTCTTCCTATCATAAAGTCAAAAATAAATTATACAACTTAGTTTTTGTAGCTTGACAACAATGATGACAACTTGTGCAATAATGTAAAATTGCTCCTTCAAGATCTCTTTAATTCATCCACCTATAATTTGCACATACAAAGGGAGGAAAACATGTTTTTTTGTGGGGAAGTCAAGGATGGAGGGTCTGGGAATAGGACTTTCCAACCTTGCAGCAAGAGTAAACACAACAGAAACTCAAAGAATTGGAATGAAAACCACACATGGGAATACAGATAATGATCAATTATTCACTAGCAACATGCCTTGCCTTCCAACTTACATATTACAGAAATGATATGGCGTTAAGCCTAGAGATACAATGCAAAACAAAGACCTTAATACAACCTCACTATCTTCCTACTTTATTCTACCTAAGTGGACGACTAATGCAACTATAAAATGCTTATTTATACTATTTCCCAACTCCAGAAAAGGTTCACATTAGCCTCAAGAGGTCTCAAACCCCAAATTTGATGAAACATGTGAAGGTTGTCCAAACATATGAATTTCCTTTGATCCTTAGAAAAACACAATGTGGATCAGAACAAAGTTTCCTCGATGAATGTGCATATTTAAGAAATGGTTTCTTGAGCTCCACAAGTCATGAGATAGGTGACCCACACACTTGAAAAGCCAAGATTGGTCACTAAATGCTCTCTGTCCAAATGCAACTGATATTTTGTTAGTGATAACTTCATATTGGAGTCTCCAAAACACTTGAATTCTAGATATGATTTAGATGTTGCAATGAAGATCATATATCCTTCTCTGCGAGCTCTAAGGTTATAATGCGGTACAATGTAGTATGAAGTAATGAGACTAGGTCCTAACAATTAACTACTGATATGCAAGAAAACATGAATGCAAATATTTTTGGTTTATGCAAGATTTCTTGAAACCTGGGATGCTCCTGCATCATTTTGTATGGGGGTTTTCCTTGGTCAAACCCCAAGTTTGGTAATTCAACCTTGATAGAAAGATAATAACAAAGGAGAAGGAAATGATGAATGAACAATGCCTGCTACAACTCACCACCCTTCAATGGATTCCCATAGAGGACTAAAGTCAGCACATCTCTCTAAGGAACTTGATCTTACTTTGCTTGATGGATTTGGATATTTGAAATTTTGGGATGCTTTAGGATCAACAATACCTATTAGCCTTCACAAGATTACATGAACACACATAAACTTGGACATGATGTTAGAATCTTGATTGCTACAACAAATGAGTGATAAATCTGCTCTTGAATGCTCTTGAATGCTCTTGACAAAGATATTTTCCCATGTGAAATTGCTTCTTGATCCTTAGACTTCAAATGATAAAAATACTATATATTTATAGGTGTTTATCTAATTTTCCAAAAATTAGATTCCAAAAGCGGACACTTCCAAGTTGAATTTGAATCATTAAATTGCCACCAAAAACATATTTAAAATGGGTCTTGGCACTTAAAGGGGACCCATTCACCCATGGGCGAATGGGTCATGGGCTATAAGTCTAGGACACACATAGTCCATGGTGATTAAAATATTAAATGAATTACTTAAATGTTGGTTCTCCTTTTGGAAAATGATAAAAATAAGGCTTTGGAATGCATAATTTGGTAAATTAGATGCTTTAAAATCAAGTCCAATAAATTAAGGGACCCAAACATACTATGAAATTGTAAAGATATACAATTTTTTACACTACATTTAGCCCCCAATTTAGTGAGTATGAGCTTACGCTCAGACTCATTCTCAAGTAGAAATATATGTCAAGAGGGGTCCAAATACACAAATGTTGATAAAATATGATGACAAAGATCAAGAGAGATGGCCAAGCCCCTAGGATCTAAGATCCCATGGTAACGAGCATAAGAAAAAAGGGAGACACACACATGTAATATATGTACATCAAGACAAGATACACAAACATACATATCGGAAAAAATGAAGCATATGCGATGAAAACACATGTGACACAACATAGCATATGGATGATGATGAAATGGAAGAATAGACCAATGGAGGATGCAACCTGCTTAAGCCTAATAGAAGTTAATTATTTTGAGTTTAGGCCATATTAATATACTTTCTAATGTGCAACAATGATACTATTTATGAAGCAATTATTTTTTAACCTATACAACCTAAATTTTGATGTATAGCAACACATGTAGTTATAGGTGGAGTCACTGAGAAAGTAACCCTTCTACTTTTTTTGACTTGTTCGAGCCCTCCTTGTGATTTTGGCTTAATGTTTCCTTGATTTAGTGTTGTAATGTGGATGACACATTCACATTAAGTCTTGGGCCATTGTGAAATAATATATTTTAATGGCACCTTGCTAAAGTGTTGTGAAGTGTTGTAACACACTTTCACATTTTCCTAGGGTTTTATCAAATAATTAAACTTAATAAACCTATTTTTAATCAAAATCAACATTAATCTTTCCTTATTTGAAGTGTTGTAAAGTGTTACAACACACTTTCACATTTTTCTAGGCTTGTCATTAATAATTGGGCTTTCTTATGCTTTAATTTGCCTCATTTTGCATCCACAATCCTCATTTATTGCATCTTTTAGAGGATAACCCTAACATTAATCAATAACCAATCATAATTCAGATGTTTCTGGCTTGTGTGTTCTATATTTAAGGATCTAGGACTCATTCACCACCTTGGGAAAATGGGTCCCACCTGGATCGTTTGGCCCCGAATCAATTCACACTGTATTTCTAAGCACTTTTTGTTTTCTGTCCCATACATTATGCCCGATGGGACTCATTTGAAAACTTGGGTGAATAAGTCTCGTGTGGCCCAAATTTAAATTTAATTCAAATTTTAGATAGGATTTTATTCTCCTAGATCTGATATTGGCTTGTAGTGTTGTAATTTTGGTAATTCTTGCACAATCAAGTATAAATACAAGGTTCTTTCACTCATATTCTCCCCTAGCATTCAAAAGAGTTCACAAGAGCATTTGAGCATTCACAAGTGCATTCACAAGTCTTGAAGGGCATATTATCAAGTTTTTTAGACCAACATTCAAGTTTCAATCATCATGTCAAATATTCCATCTATCATGTTTGTTATTGTGCTAACAATTGTGATGTAGGGTTTGTGATTCAAGCAAGTGTTTCAAGCAAGATAAAATCAATTCAAGCAAGAGTCAAGAACCACATCCATTATAGCCATTTCAAGCATATTTGTAGCACCTTATTGCTAGGGTTTGGTGAGTTACAACATTGTCTTTTGTTCATTCATCATTCTCCATTCATTTTTGCTTTCATTTCAAGGTTTAATTACCAACAAGGGGTTTGACCAAGGAAAAACCCTATTCACTAACCCCACAACATTTTTACCTCTCCTTTGTGTGTGATTTGTAGGTTTAGGTTACATATTTCATAAGGAGTAAGATTGGAGAAAATTTGTCAAGTGATCCAAAGTTGCTAAAGTTGTCATCAAGCCTTGGAGAGACTTGGAGAAGACCTACAGGTGGCAATTTATAGTTTTGGATCCGAAAACCAATCGAGAAGAGAAGAGGAGACCGAGAGGAATAGAATCAGGTTCAACACTTCTAGAAAAGCAGAAGTAGACTAATTTGCCATAAGTGGCAAATGAGTCCCATTATACAAGCCTGACAAAGATTTTCACAGATCTGGACACCATTTTGGCAGAAACATGTTCCTGCACATTTTTCTAGAAACTAGACTGATTCACCTAGCTTGGAAAATGAGTCTCATTCAACCTTGACAATGGATTTTTCAATGATTTAAACCTCCACTCTACCTTCTTCAATTTTCCAAGTGCACGCTTTCAGTTTTACAGTTTTATGTTCCATTTTTTTGTCTTTCTAGGTAATTTAGAGTTAGTTTGTGTTCAATTAGGGTTTTTCATTTCACATTACATTTCATTATCTTTCCCAAGTCTAAAATAGGTGGTGAACCCCTCAGATCATATTCAATCTCTAGGACATCCCTTTTGCAAGATCTCTCTCTCTTTTGCATTGAGATCTCTAGGGTTGTCCTTGAGTGGAACATCTTTGAAAGTGGCTGTGAATATATCACCATTCCCCCATTTTTCTTGGTTCCATTTTCGTGAACTTGCATTTAGGACATCATAATTTTGATTTGGAGTGCATTTACATCCTATAATTTAGCTTGCATTAACATTGCATTAGGATTTACATTAGTTAATTTGCATTCTAGGGTTTCAAACTTTGCATTAGTGAAAGCTCATTTAGATTGCATTTATGCACTTAATTTCATTGAAAATTATTCAAAAATTGCATTTGCATCTTAGACATAGATCAGTAAACATAAAAAGCATAAAATCCAATTCAAAACATTTGAAAATTTTCAAAAAAGCATCATTGGGACTCATTCGCCACCTTGGGTGAATCAGTCCCTCTGCATATTTTTCACTACATTTTCTAAGATTTATAGTTTAGTTTCTGAGTTTTTGTTTGTTTTTATTACTTTTCTATTTCAGTTTCTAGAATTTTAGTTATAATCATTTCATTTTTCTTAGCTTACATTGCATTCACCTTGCATTTAGTAACCTTTGCATGAGTATTTGGTGTCCTTTTGCTAATACAGTGGTGAGATGAATTTTGAGGCTTATTTCATCTCACAATAACAAAATCATTGTGGATCTTGGGTTGTCTAGCTCTTTCACTCTTGGTATTGGCACTAGTACACTAGATATGGACAATACCTTTAAAACAACTCTTTGCCTTCAAGTAGTGTGATGCAAGTTGACATAAGGAACGACAGTGTCCCACAAGAAAACATAATTCGCATCCATGAGGACCTAGCACACCTACAAAATAAAGTGCAAAATGACAACATTTCAACTAGTGTCATTCCCACCATAGATAAAATTCATCACATGCTTGAAAGTGAAGGACTTGACCTTGTGAAAAACATAGTGCAAATCTTTGGAAAACATCTCACCTCAACCACTACTTGTCATTTTCCAACAAGCAATGTTACATGTTAAGGAGGAACTCAAATTCCTACTCCCACAACAATAGCCTCAATACCTACTTATACCAACCCTCAAGTCACAACAACAATGCACCAAGTTAGTAGTTTGATTCCTTCCCTGGGTATTCTTGTTGGCATCCCTAGTTCCTATGTGGAATCACAAGTTATATTTCCTACCACCTTACCACCTATAAGCAACCCATTCACTTGTCCTACAAAAACATACACTCCTTCCCCACTTTCACTTCCATCTCATAACACAAACAATGATCCTAATAGCTCAACTCTTCCAAACTGTTTCATCCCTTCAAAAAAAAATTTCCACCATAAACCAAAATCAAAATGGCCCACCCACATATTATGTCAAAAGAAATCCACTATCCTTGGAGATATTGCAAACACCAATGCCACAAGGTGTAGAGCTGCCTAGATTTGAGAAATATGGAGTAAAGGGGGATCTTTCTAACCATGTTAATGCCTATACTACCTTATGTAGTGACTTTTTCCTTGATGATAAACTGTTGGAAATTTTTTTTCCTAGGTCCTTGAAAGATACCACCTTGGAATGGTTTTCTTCTTTACCGAATAACTCAATTAATTTGTTTAATAAAATTGTTGATGCATCTGTAAACCATTTCCAATTGAATATGAATCCCAAGATTAGCTTGGTTGATTTGATGTGATGCAAGCAACAACAAGAATAAAAGATAATTGATATTATCTCACACTATTAATCACTTTATTCCCAAATTGATGTCAAGGTCCTAGACTCTCATCTCTAAAAGATGTTCATAGAAAAATTGCAAAGTAAAATTCAAGACAAGCTCACCATGATGAAATTCCCATCCTTCATGCACTTGTGTACTACCCTTTGTGATTATCAAAACTTAGTTAGTAATCACGATAAAAAGTTGACTTCTAGCCTAGTTGAGAAATATGAGCTTGTAAACCAAAACAATTCCCAACATTTTAGGAAATAGAACAAAGGGTTCCTTCAATTCAACCCCCCTCAACAAACAACTTACAATTCCAATAACCAAGTAGTTGTTGTCAAAGCCACAATACCCTTTAGCTATGGAGACCCAAAAAGACAATTCACTCCCTTCCTCGATACCCTTCATAACATAATGTCCCAACTATTAGACAAGCAAATGATTACCTTACCTCCTATCAAAACACCAAACCCTAATAAGCCTTTACCCCCAAGCTTTAAATCAAATGCTTATTGCCATTACCACTGAAAAAATGGACATGACACAAAACATTGCAAGTGTCTTAAACATCTCATGCAAGACGTCATTGATTCTAGCCATCTATCTATTTGGAGGTGTTAGTGATCAAGGAAATAAGTCCATTGCCCCTCCTAAACAAAACTTGCAATTTTTCACCAACCCAATTCCAAAACATAATATTTAATTTGTTAAAGCTAGTGAAACTACAAAGAATGATGTGATGAATGTTGACAGAGATGATTCTATTCAACATGATACTATCATAGTAACAATCCTATAGATGAAATGGTAGGGATGGTAGACGTCATTCAACATAAGGGCCTAACTAAGAGTCCTCTTGAAATTGCTTTCTCCTCTAAGGATATAATTAAACATGCACCTGATGGTCCTCTCTACACAGCTGGTTGTATCTATGACAATCCCACTAATGGGATACTAATAGATCCTGCCTTTGGAGAGAATGTGATCACCGAGGAATTCCTACTTTTGCATGAGCTCTATCAAGATATATATAATAAACTGAAAGGATGGATCAAGCCACATAATGGTTTTGCTTTCCCTACAATTCTAGATCAATCACCTTACCATTACAAATAGGACCAATAACATTAGATGTCACATTCTCCATCATCCCATAGTTAGACCAATTTTGTGTGAAGCTAGGCCACCCTTGGCTTCACTCCATGAAAGTTGTCCCTTTGGTTGTGCATAAATGCTTAAAGTTTCTCTTTGACAATGAAATATTCACTGTTCACCATAGTGACTTACACCCTTTGTCATCTAAAGGAAATTTTTCGTTAGATGCCTTTTGTCCCAAGCCCATGGAACTTATAAAGCCATGAGAAGACTTCTTTTTCCTATCCTACCAAACATTCAAAGCAAACAAAATAGCCGAACTATCTCTCTGAAACATGTCCCCATCAACCTCTCAACCTATGATCCTTGATGAAACCATGCTTGAACCTAAAGAAGTCCCAAAAAACCAAGACTAACTTAAGACAAAACCTTCACCTACATCTTACAAATGACCAAGAGACAATGAAAAAAACCTTGCCACACCTCCCAGAGTAAAATAGGTATACAAAGTCAAAGAGAAAGTGGTCAAACAAACTCCCATGGTTCCTTCTATTCCTCCCCTTAGGGAAGAAAAGAAACCCATGGTTGATCAATCCACTCCTACACTTTAAACACAACTTGAAAACAAAACAAAAAGAAACAAAGGTGCTAGAGAGTGTAGGAATAGACGTCGCTTGCTCGTAAGTTACATGATAAATTAAACAAAGAAAATCAAGATACAAACCTGATTGAAACAATGCATGATGACTCTACTCTTGCCTCGAAACAAAAAAATCCAATACAACAACCACAACAAGAGTTGAACACTTCTATGGACATTATCCTTCAACCTCTTGTTGTGATTAATTTGGATGACGATGATGAGGTTTCTAAAATTGACAAAGAGGTGAATAATGAATTGAATACATTGTTTTCCTCTTCCATGAGATTAGATGACAAATCTCCTACAAAGAGTGTTGAACCTAGTACTTCCCCTAGTTCATCACTTGCTCTTGTCCCTTTGGCTAGTTCCCCGTCTTCAGTATACAATGAACATGATTGGGAGGCAGATGACTTGCTCATAGGTTAACTTGCATATGCCTTACTAGTCTTTTGCATTATTTATTATTTATTTTTATTTTGTGTGAATGCATGTGTGTAATGTGATCCCTTGTGATGTTTTGTTTGATGTTCTCTCTCTCTCTCTCTCTTTGTGACATTCCTCTATTTGTATCTTCATTCTTCTCCATGTCATAAATCTCTTATTCCACACTTTTTATCTCTTTTTCGTTTCTCTTGTGTTTTCCTTTTGGGGATGATGCAAGGCATCGAGAGATTCATGTCTCTTCCATGTTGACCCAAAAGGATTTCTTTCTACTTTTTCTTTTTATCTTTTTCTCTTTTGTCTTGTGTTTTCCTTTTGGGGTATATGTAAGGCATCGAGACATTCATGTCTCTTCCATGTTAACCCAAAAGGATTTCTTTTTCCTTTTCCTTTTCATTTTCTCATTTTCTCTTTTGTCTTATGTTTTCCTTTTGGGGATGACACAAGTTATTGGGACATTCATGTCTCTTCCATGTTGATCTAAAAGGTTTTTCTTTGTTTTCTCTCTCTTTGTATCATTCTTCTAGTTTTATGTGTATTCGACAGATGATGAAAATTTTGAGATCTCTAAAAAACATTGCATCAATGAACATAGTGACCCCAAATCCATATATTGCTTATGTGTTTGGTGTTTTCATTTTGGGGGCAACCCCTCTCTTTTCTTTCTCTTTTACATGACACAAATTTACTTCGAAACATATGACTTGGCATAGGCCTTTCCAAGTTGGTTCTCATGTCTTCCTTATTGTTTGCATTTTTCATTTGCTACTTTAAAGTAATTTCTCACAGTATGGTGTTTAGAAATTCCCTTAAAGTGGGGGCATACGTTGGAATTATTCTTTTGCATTTTCCTTTTTCATGGTTCTTGGTGCAGTATTCTTATTTCATACGATGCGTTTGTCACTTTATGGATGACATTGCGTGTAATGTCCTTCAAGAACGTGATCTATCTTAGCATATTACATTCCTCTTAGTGGCTTGATGCAACACACTACATCCCCTAAGTTGTGAATATTCTATTCTTTGATTGGTCCTCTCTTGGAGACATTAAGAATAATGCTCCTTAAGTTAAAGACCTTGCATGAACTAAGCAAGACTCCTTTGAACATTCTTTGCATGTTGCATTTTATATTTGTTGTTATATGACCACCTTGCATAACACAACTTGCATGCCTGTGGAGCCATCTTGTTTGTCCATGAGCTCCAAGCATACAAAGTTTTTCTTGCCTCATGAAGCTCAAAAATCATTTTTGGGTGGTGCCTTATTAAAGTTATCAAGGGGTATAAATTTGGTATGGTTTGAGTGGGAATCTTGATTGAGGCATGACTTTCCCCATAGCCACTCGCATGTGTGTGTGAGTGCATACCACCCATGAGTGTATGTGTCTCACCTTCTAAGACTTCTCAAGTTAGCTAACAACCTAAAGTTCCATCGCCTCAGAGTGAGTATGCATTCTTCAAACAAACAACCTAGATTTGATCCACAATAGGATGGACAAATGATCGAAGCTTGATTTGATTCTCTTTTGTCTTTTACCTTTTCTATTTTTCATCTTTGACAGTGCATGCCTATGCTTTTTTATTGATCTTTATATCATTCTCATGTGTGTTCCTTTGTGCCTATGTTGGTTTGCCATGGGATCTTGATCCTGGGGGCTTGATCACCCCTCTTGATCTTATTGACATTGGTGCATTTGAACCAATCTTGATGCGTTATTTTCTACTTTTGTCTAAGTTTTAAGCAAGTTCATCCTCTCACTAATGTGGGGGCTAGATGGAGTCACTGAATAAGTAACCCTTCTACTTTTTCTGGCTTGTTCGGGCCCTCCTTGTGATTTTGGCTTAATGTTGCCTTGATTTAGTGTTGTAATGTGGATGACACATTCACATTAATTCTTAGGTCCTTGTGAACTAACAAATTTTAATGGCACCTTGCTAAAGTGTTGTGAAGTGTTGTAACACACTTACACACTTTCTTAGGCTTTTATCAAATAATTAAACTTGATAAACCTATTTTTAATCAAAATCAACATTAGTCTTGCCTTATTTGAAGTGTTGTAAAGTGTTGTAACACACTTTCACACTTCTCTAGGATTTTCATTAATAATTGGGCTTTCTTAAATGCTTTAATTGGCCCCATTTTGCATCCACAAGCCTCATTTATTGCATATTTTTGAGGATAATCCTGACACCAATTAGTAATCAATCACAATTCATGTTTTTCTAGATTGGGTGGCCCAAATTTAGGGATCTGGGACTCACTCACCACCTTGGGCGAATGGGTCCTAGCTGGATCTTTTGGCCCCAAACCAGTTTTCACACATTTCTAAGCACTTTTCATTTTTGTTCCCATACATTATTCTTGATGGGATTCATTTGGCACCTTGGGCGAATGAGTCCCATGTGGCTTGGAAATTCAAATTTAATTCAAAATTTTGGTGGGATTTTATTCTCCTAGATCTGATGTCGTCTTGTAGTGTTGTAATTTCTAGAATTCTTGCATAATCAAGTTTAAATAAAAGGTTCTTTCACTCATATTCTCACCTCGCATCCAAGAGATTTCACAAGAGCATTCAAGAGTCTTCAAGGGTAGATTATCAAGCCTTTTAGAGCAGCATTCAAGTTCCAATCATCATGTCAAATATTTTATCTATCATGTTTATTATTGTGCTAATAATTGTGATGTAGAGTTTATGATTCAAGCAAGTGTTTCAATTAAGAGTGAAGAACCACATCCATTGTAGCCATTTCAAGCATATTTGTAGCACCTTATTGCTAGGTTTTGGTGAGTTGCAATTTTTTTTTTTCATTCATCACTCTATATTCATATTTTCTTTCATTTCAAGGTTTAACTACCAACAAGGGGTTTGACCAAGGAAAATCCCTATTCACTAACCCCACAAAATTTTTCCCTCTCCTTTGTGTGTGATTTGTAAGTTTAGCATATTTCATAAGGAGCAAGATTGGAGAAAAGTTGTGAAGTGATCCAAAGTTGCTAAAGTTGTCATCAAGCCTTGGAGAGATTTGGAGAAGACCTACAAATGGTAATTTACAGTTTCATATCTAGAAACCAATTAGGAAGAGCAAAGCAGACAGAGAGAAACAAAATCATGTTTAGAACTTCTAGAAAAGTAGAAGTGGACTAATTCACTACAAGTGGTGAATGAGTCCCACTGTATAGGCTTGACAAAGATTTAAATAGATATGGACAACATTTTAGCAGAAACATGTTCCTGCACATTTTCTCAGAAACTGGATTGATTTGCCTAGCTTGGCAAATGAGTCCCAATTAGCCTTGATAGCATATTTTTCAGTGACTCAAACCTCCATTCTTCCTTCTTCAATTTCCCAGGTGCATACTTTCAATTTTACAATTTTCTTTCGCATTTTGTTCATTTTTCTAGGTCATTTAGAGTTAGTTTGTATTCAATTAGGGTTTTGCATTTCACATTACATTTCATTATCTTTTTGAAGTCTAAACTTGGTGGTGAACTTGTCACTAGATCATATTAAATCTCTAGGGAATCCTTATTGAAAGACCTCTCTCTTTTGCATTGAGATATCTAGGGTTATCCTTGAGTGGAACATCTTTGAAAGTTGGTGCGAATACATCATTATTCCCCCATTTTTCTTGGTTCCATTTTGGTGAACCTGCATTTAGGACATCATAATTCTAATTTGGAGTGCATTTACATCCTAGATCTATCTTGCATTAACATTGCATTAGGATTTGCAAATTGGTTAATTTCCATTCTAGGATTTCAAACTTTGCATTAGTGAAAGCTCATTTAGCTTGCATTTTTGCACTTAATTTCATTGAAAATGATTCAAAAATTGCATTTGCATCTTAGACATAGATCAAAAAACATAAAAATCATAAAATACAATTCAAAAATTCTATTTTTTTTAAAAAAATCATCACTGGGACTCATTCACTACCTAGGGAGAATCAGTCCCTCTGCATATTTTTCATTGCATTTTTTGGCATTTATAGATCAGTTTTTGATTTTTTGTTCAAGCTGTTATTGCTTTTTTGTTTCAATTAAATCTAGAATTTTAGTTATAAGTATTTCATTATTCTTAGCTTACATTGCATTCACCTTACATTTAGTAACCTTTGCATGAGTATTTTGTGTCCTATTGCTAATATGGTGGTGATACGAAGTTCGAGACTCATGTCATCCCATGACAACACAATCATTGTGGATCTTGGGTTGTCTAGCTCTTTCACTCCTGGTATTGACACTAGTACACTAGATATGGACACTACCTTTAACATATGTTTTCCTTCAAGTAGTGTGATGCAAGTTGACATAAGGAATGATAGTGTTCCGCAAGAAAACATATTCACATCCATGAGGACCTAGCACACCTACAAAATCAAGTGCAAAATGACAACATTTCAACTACTGCCATTTCCACCATAGATAACATTCATCACATGCTTGAAAGTGAAGGACTTGACCTTGTGAAAAACATAGTGCAAATCTTTGGAAAACATCTCACCTCAACCACTACTTGTCATTTGCCAACAATCAATGTTACAAGTCAAGGAGGAACTCAAATTCCTCCTCCCACAACAATAGCCTCAATACCTACCTATACCAACCCTCAATTCACAACAACAATGCAACAAGTTAGTAATGTGATTCCTTCCCTAGGTATTCCTACTAGCATCCCTAGTTCCTATGTGGCATCACAAGTTATATTTCCTACCACCTTACCACCTATAAGCATCCCATTCACTTTTCCTACAAACACATGCACTCCTTCCCCACTTTCACTTCCATCTCATAACACAAACAATGACCCTCTCATCGCTCAACTCTTCCAAACTATTTTATCCCTTCAAAAAAAAATTTCCACCATAAACCAAAATCAAAATGGCCCACCCACATATTATGTCAAAATTAGTCCACTGTCCTTGGAGATATTGCAAACACCGATGCCACAAGGTGTATAGGTTCCTAGATTTGAGAAATATGGAGGAAAGGGGGATCCTTCTAACCATGTTAATGCATATACTGCATTATGTAGTGACTTTGTCCTTGATAAACTGTTGGCAAATTTTTTTCCTAAGTCCTTAAAAGATACTGCCTTGGAATGGTTTTCTTCTTTACTGAATAACTCAATTCATTTTATCATTTGAAATAGTTTTCTTTCTTGGTGTGTGTGTTTTCACTGTAAATGATAAATTTCTTGTGTATTTTACTACTCTAGAAATCAATTATTTCTATGCATGAATATTTGGATTATCTTGTGATTAGCATGGTATTATCATACCAATGTACTAAAGGGCTTATATTCCGAAAATCTAGATTCCTATTCTTGTAGCAACTAATTATTGCTCTTATAGAACAATTACTTTTAATGGAAACTAAACATATTATTTCTTGCAATAAGAGTTTTAGACCTCTATAGAGCTTGTGTGGTTTTCTTTTAGCAACGCAACCTCCCTTCTCGACCTACTAACTCTAGTTTGGTTAAGTTTTGGGCATCTATAATTGGGAGCACCATCACCTTTTAACAAAGAAGAAACAAATTTAATTTGTGGGCGGTTAGTATTCCACAAAACTCCCCAATTAAAATTTAATTTGGTCATGACATGCACCCCTTAAATCTAGTAGCTATTGGCCTATCCCATGTCCAAAAGTTGTGTGGTTTGCATTGTTCTTCCTAGGCTAGATACAATCAATATCATGGTGATTATCATTAATTTTTTATAATATTCTCATGGTTTCATTATTAGGTATCTCTTCACATTCAATATTTAGCACTTTGGATAATGATTATAAAAGTTCTAGTGCAAATAATGATCAAAGGTCTAAATAATATCTCTCATATTTTTACCAATATTTTTCTATTTAAAAAATGAAATGATTATAACCTCTGCTTTCATCTACAAATTCTATGGAAATGTAAAAATTATAAACTACGATTGACTTAAAATAAAACTCAGCTCATATATTTAGTCATAAAACCAAAAAATTGAAAGAACATTTAATTTTTAACCATGAATGACCAATTTTCAAGACAATGAAATGTATGGAAAAATAAATTGAACTAAAGGGATAATGTGTTTTCACATGAATTCATGGAAAAAATAATGGCATCATTAGATGGTACCCTTATATATGTCTTTCTCTACTTTGTATCAAATTTGATAGTAGATGGCACCCTCATAGATGGTAATGCTGAATGGATTGAATTAGAATTATAAGATTAATTATTATTTCTAATTTAAAATTGAGATATGAGATCTCATATGAAAGAAGACAATGAAGTCTCTCTAGTATTGGTGTGTATACTATGAAGCCCTTGTTTTGGATCGCTTCTCCACCTTCATTCAACTTGTTTCTAAAGACCCAATTGGTACCAATAACATTCTTGCCTTTAGGTCATGGAACTAGTTCCCAAGTTTCATTTTTCTTTATCTGATTTAGCTCTTCCTCCATAGCATCTATCCATCCTCTCTCTTTGCATACTTCTATATAGGACCTTGGTTTAATCTTTGATAGTAATGCAAAGTGTACCTACTTATTTGATTTCTCAATCCTTTTCCGGATCTGAATTCCACTGTTCTTATCTCCAATAATTTGATCTTCAAAATGATTTTTCCAAACATACGTTGATGGAGTCTTTGTTGTCAAAAGAGATACATAGGTAAGGTCACTATGAATGAACCCATAAGGTATAGGTCTGGGTTACCCTAATATTTAGAGTTTACCATATTTAGAGTGAATATGTAAGAGTGTGACATAGAGTAGGTACCATGGCTATGGTTGGTATGATTATGAATATAACGCTACTACATTGATAGAGGCTATTTGGTTGATTAAGATAGTAGTTTAAAGGTGAAATGATATGAAGAAAGTAGTAACCAAGGTGGTTACTATATTTTTGTAAGTATAAATTTTTGCTAGTTAATTTAATTTTGATGGATCAAAATTCATTTCTATGCCTATATATTTGATCCAATCCAAATTTTAAAAATTATGTAGTTTTGATTTTGTCATTATACTTTCCACACATCCAAGTTTAATTGATTTTTAATTATGATTCAAAGTTCATGATAAAAACAATGAACTAACCATTGACCAGCAAAACCAGCGAAGTACTCGTCTTCTTCTTCTAATTTTCAATTTGATTATTTAGATTTAATTATTAATTACATCTAATAATTTAAAAAAAAAAAAAAAAACCTACTAAAATTATTAAGAAGTTTTATTTAAAAAGAATCATAAAAAAGAAAATCCACATTTCAATTATAATAATTTTAATATTAAGAAATAATAATTAGACAAGAATACCATATCATCTAGATAGCTATATTTATGCAGAGTTGTTTCCTCTAATACAAGTCTCTTTCAATTGATCATTTTCCTTCTTATTTCAAAGGGAATTTTGAGCTCATATTCCTCTTTATTTTAAAAGGCATTAAGCTAATACCTTACAATTGGAAACGTTTGCTGCTGCTAATTCACCTCTATAACACGAGGTAATTTTCTTATTGCAAAGTTGAGCCAAGAGATAGTGGTGTGTGGGCGATTGTGGTTTGAGCTCTATTGGTCTACTTTTTAAGGAACCACCAAGATCATCATCCTTCACCCTCACTAGAACTTAGGCTTTGGAGTCGACTCCATCAACTCTCTAAGACCGCTTCCTTTGTTTCCCAAAGTCATTTTTTAAAATATCAACTACTACATTTCTCTCCTATTTGTGGGTAAATGATTATTTAAAAGAAAGACAGAGGTTGGAAGTTTAAATTTTGGCCGTCCATCTTCAACGGTTTGATAACAGTGGATTCGCCTCATAAATTTTTGGAAGCCTACTCACTTATTAAATCGTTTTATTTTAGGTTTGGAATACAATTCATCTTCGTTTACTATTTATTTTGTGTACTATTTAGTTTATTGGTATGGATTTTATTAGTTCTAAATGTTGTGTTTTAAACACCATTTAGGAATGCTGTTATTAGTTCCTGCTAGGAAATACACCATTTAGGAATGCTGTTATTAGTTCTTTTGAGTGATTAATGCAATCGATTTTGGTCAATTAGGATTCAAATTTTTTGCATGTTTTATTCAGCACTGTTTTATTGGGGATGCAAATGTGCTCACTAGTTAATTAATGTGAAATTTTATTGCCTTTTATTGGTTCGGAATGGGTACACTAGGGTTCGAGTTTGATGAGGCAAGAGAGCGCATGATCTTTGAAGGAGGCTCCGACAGCTCAGGCAATTGGCGATTAGGGTGCGGAAAGACACATGCTTCTATGGCATCCCTTTGGAGACATTAGGGTGGAGCCAACGCATGCGGAAAGACACCTGCTTGTATGGCATCCCTTTTGAGACATTAGCCAACAATTCATCGACAGAGAATTCACCACCAACAATTCATTGTGGAAAAATTCACCACCGCCACGAAAATTAATGGCATTACAATTTTAATATATTATCATGTTAAAAATATTCATATCAAAATAAATATAAAAATAGTTAAAAAATAAAATTGTCAATAAATTATAATGCGGTTAATTTGACAGTGAATTTTACTTGGCGGTGAATTTGTCATGAGAGTGAATTTTCCCACGATGAATTGCTAACGGTGAATTTTCCTTCCGTAAATTGCTGGCCATGAATTTGCCGTATGCCATCTATTTGAGTCATCCTGTCAAACTCAGTTGCCTTCTCTATGCTTCCACATCCGCTGTCCAGGTATTCTTGGAATGAATTTAATCCAAAGGCAACCATAAGCGTGGTGTTTCAGACTCAGATCATGGAAATCGACGGAAAGGAGATCAAAGCTCAGATTTGGGGCACTGCATGCCAGGAACGGTTTCGTGCTGTTACTTCAGCTTATTACAGGGGAGCTAGAGGCAGGGGATAACAGCAGTATAAGCCAAGGGAGATCGAACAAGAACATTAATAAGGCCAAGTCTTGCAAGGGTTGCCTGTATTACTCCTCGCAGTTGAAGACCAAACACCGCAACCCTCTCTGCGTTGGATTCAGTAGGGCTTTACAACAAGGAATGCCAATTCATTTTTATCCTGCAAATGCCCCCAAATTAGCTTAGGTTTTATCCCTTAACTTGTTTATTATTGATTACTCTTACAATTCTGTTTTCATATCATGATCGTTATTCATTTGCATTTGCTAATTTACTTAATGTTTGCATTTGCTAGTTCAATTTAGTGACAGTTGACTGGTAGTGGTGTGGGTGCAATTGCGCATGAAAGACTGTATTGTGGGAATATAAAGCTTTCCTGTTATAGATTATTTTCCTCAGGTTTGAGGCGTCTCTGGTATATAAAATTTAGCTGTTTTCTGCAAAGATGGGAGATATAGAAGATTCTTTAGAAGAACCACTTATTCATGACAACAGGAATGGGGATATAGAAATTTCAAGATCATTAAGAATTACTTGATTACACCATTATACAAACATTTTTTACACTTTTCCTCCAAATTTACATCAAAATTTTCACTATAAGCCCTGTTGTTTTATAAATGATGATATTTTGGTTTTCTCAATTGGCTTTCCTTAACATTTTTTGTAAATTATTTAAATTAATATATAGATGTTATCAAACACTGTTCTTGATATAGACTGTTGCATATCACATGCCTCTTATCCATTCTCTGTTCAAACCGTCTTCTGAATTGCAAACAATGCTTGGTATGGTAATCTGCAGGTGTTCATAACTTCATATTCCTTGTTTCTTATAATAATTCCTGTTCTTGTTTATATTGGTTGTGACATTACATTATTTATGATATGCTTTTCTTTGGGGGTGCGGCGTGGGAAGGGAGATTGTTATGGAGCAGGGGGCTTCAGTCTCAGAGATATGCATATGGTTTAAAATGTCTAGATCAAGGAAAATATTAAGGAATACAAAGAGAATTGAAGTCAAACTTGACGGGTTCAAAGGTAGTCGGATTTCTTTTTCCTGTTGGATTGATTCTGTTGTATTTATAGAATGAATAATGTAGTAGTTTTTCAGGAAAGGGATAGGGTACATTGCCAAGAGTATTAGATAGGTTATTCCATTGCATGCTATATTGTATGAGATTGATTATCAAATATTTCTATTCATAAATTTAACAACATCAATTTAAGAAACGAGATATATTAAAAAAAGTCAACACCAATAATTATGTCACCAAATAGGTAGAAATATTTTTTTAATTTAAGGATGAGGTAACTGATCATTGAAATCAAATCACTTACTGTATGGTTCCATGGGGGGTTTGGGCTTCTATTTTTATGGAGCAAGAGATTCTATGAAAAAAAAAAAAAAATTGTGCTAAGGGATTAATTGGAATCTTTTGGAGAAAAATAGAAGCCCCTACATGAATATTTCAGCTTTCATTTATTTATTATTTTTTATCAAACCAACTACAGTTGATTCCTTAAATTTTGGAGCTTAAAATTTTAAACAGAATTGCAAGATTAAATCCATGGGACCAAGAACTTTAAAATATTCCTATAAAAGCTACCCAACATACGCTGAGATTTTTAAGAAAGCCCCCTCTATGGGACCTTACCCTTAATCTACCTAATAGTTCAGTTAGGGCACGGTCCCCATGGAGGGGGGCTTCCTAAAAATCCGGGGCAAAATCTGCTTAAATTTTTAGCAGCATATTCTAAAGCTAGTGGTCCAAGCTTCAAAATTTAAGCAGGCTAGTGGTGGAACGGAATGTTGGGAATAAAAAAATTAATAAATAAATATCATTTCCCTCCAAAAGTGGCAGGAAAGTACTCTTAAGCAGGTGGGGCAATTTCTTGCCCCACAGCATTCTCACCAGCAGAAATTTTCAGTCACCTACTTGTTTAGGCTGAAAAAGATTCCATTTAATCCTCTAGCAGAATTTTTTTTCTTATAAGACCACCTGCTACTAAAAATAGGAGCCCAGGCCCCATGGGACCGCTCAGTTATTTTCATGAATCTTCATATTCATGTGTTTGATTAAATAAAATATTGAAGGATCTGTTGGCTGTTCATTTGATTGAAGCAGTTAGAAAGGAAATATACTGTTCACATGCGAAAGTCATAAAATAATGAAATTCGAAGCACCTGGTAATAATATAAGCTTTGCGCAAAAGGAATCTGGAAGCCGAGAAGGAAAAATCTGAGATGAGACAATTATCTATCCTACTCAGTGACATGATTATGATAGAAAACGGAGTTGAATCTTTCCCAACACGCAAGCAATCGAAAGTTTCTTCGTTAGAAAGCCAACCGCGTTGTAGAAAGTTGAATCCGCGTGCCCAAACTACACTTGGTCATCGTTTTTAACTACGCAGAAACTTCGCCATACAATAAACAATGCCGCGTTCACCGTCGGCCCTCCTATATTACTCCATACACCGTATTCCATTTCCACATCTTCATCTACAAAATCTTTCTCCTGCTAGATTTGATCTGAATATATTTCTCTGAGCTCGCGTCTCGTGGAAGGTCTTAGAGATAGAATTGATGGGCGAAGGCGCCAAACATGGTCCGACCTTCAATGGAGGGTACTATTCAGCAGGAGGAAGCGTAGCCTCCATTCCTCCACCGACTGCAGTTTACGTACTCCCCGAGCGCAGACGCAGAATCCCCTGCTTCTTAAAATTCCTTATACATTTTATCGTAGGCCTCGTCATAATCATCGGCATCGCAGCACTTGTTTTCTGGTTAGTCGTGCACCCAACTAAGCCCAAATTCTACGTGGATGGTATTAATTTCAGTAATAGCGCAAGCAGCGGCAGTAAAATCGCGTTGGACATGAGCGTTCGGAATGCGAATAAAAAGATGGGCATCTATTACGACACCTTCTATGCAACAACCTTTTATGGGGGACAGAGTATTGCGTTCACAGAGCTGCAGGAGTTTTATCAGGGCCACAAAAACACCACCGTTCTGCATCCTGCTTTTGTCTCCACTGTGTCCTTCTCATCTTTCAATGCAGTGGATGTGGCCGACATAGAAGTCCAACTGCGATCTCGCGTTCGTTTCAAGGTGGGCAAATTAAAAACCCGCCGTTACAAGCTCAAAGTAAAGTGCCGCTTCTCTGCGCCGCTCAATGAAACAACTGCAACGACCTTCACCAGAAAGAAGTGCAAAGTGGACGTGGACAGATAGATTAATTTTGCCGCAGGGCTTGGCTGAGTTCGTGTAAAGATGGAGTGTTTTCTCTATTTCTCTGTTCACTGGACGCATTCATTTATTCGTTATTTCTTTCCGTCTGTTAGTGTGGATTACATTGTTAAATAATCGGCTGTTGTTGCTGTGTTAAGTACAATAAAAAAGCTTATAATTATTTTTATATTATACCGTTTCTGAATGCTCCATTGTATTTGAGAATAGCAAATGATCTTTGCTAATGTCTCTAGAATTTTTCCAGAAAATTCACCACTAATTACATTTCTAAATCAACTTTTACCATCTATATATCTTTGTTAATAATTGTAAAGGAAAAAGCTCACCTAATGTTTCCTATTACATGTGAGATCAGACTAGGTCAACATTATGTTATTTTAGGTGTAAATTAGATTTAAATTAATAAATTTAGTTAGGTTTAATATAAATGTAAAGTATAGGTAACACAGAAGGAAAGTTAAGAATGTATGTATTTGTATTTTTTTTAACATTTTAGTTCATCCATTATTGTAGATATTGACTATATATTAGAATATAAATTTAGAAAATGTACAGATAGTTGTGAACAACTGAAATTTGGTGTTTTAAATCTTAAGATGAAACTGCACTAGCATGGGTGGGCTTCAAGATCCACGATCCTAATTTAAAATTGTCATTATTGAATTTCTTCTACAAAATATTTGATCTTAAAGATGTGATATTCAAGAAACACCTTTGATAGCTTGCTATATTAAGCTATGAAATATACTACCTTCTCTCTTATACCCTAGTCACTTGTCTCTTTTCAATTGTTGTTCAGAAGATTTGAAGAAAAATATGATGCAACATTGCCTAAGTGAAGATTAAGAGTGATGCACATCCAAGTTTGAAATAAAAAACCTAGATCCCTTAGTTTCTTTCACAAAATTTTCAAACTCTTGATCCTTCATTTTTTTGGAATATAGCTTTTCATTCTCTAATAAAGCTCTAGATTTTTTTGAAAAAGATTCTCTTTCAAAATATAAATCTAAAAAAGAATGATTTTGACATAATTTAAGGGATTGTAAAACTAGCTCTCAAATAATTTGGTAATGATTTGACAAAAAATTAAGGACAATAGAAGGATGAATTCAAGGCACAAATCAAAAGGTTGTAAATAAGTGAATTCACAAAACAAATAATGGTGAATAAAAAATTGTTGACAATTGAATTATTAAAACAAGAACTTTTTTTGTTGATGGAGATTGCTACATTGCCTAGATGCTATGCATTTCCTATAATTCAATTTCACTATCGCCAACAATAAATTTCTTTACAAATGAAGATAAGTGTTTTTATTTTGGAATTTATAGATTGATTACAATATCATTAGAAACATAACATCCTTAATATTATTAAGATACTTTGATGTGAAATATCTCCATTTGACTATTTTTCTCTCTATCTTTGCAGCACTATACACTTCCCACAGAGGTAAATGTAAATATCTCCATTTGAATATAATGAATTTGGATTTGGTTTGAAGGAATCCCTTTAAGTAATGACTATGGGTGTGCCCTTAAAACAAGGGATATTGTTTCCAAAAGGATTGCAATAAGAATAAATAATAAAGGAAAGAGATTTAGTGTAGTAGGGTATTTCTAAAGAGAAGGATGGTAGAGGTTGTAGCAATAGGAAGGATAGATGAAGTAGATGTCCTAAGAGGAGTACAAGCAAGGGTGGATGCAATAGATGTTCATATGAGAAAAATTATAACACATGAAGATATTGATAATGAATATAAAGGAGTAGATATTGTAGGACAAGAAGGTAAAAATGCATATGAAAATATGGATTTAGTGGAAAGAAGGATAGTAAGGGATATCTCAAACGTTGAGAAAGGAATGGGGATGGAGTTACCAATCTTAAAAAAAAAAATAGAACCAAATGAATTAACATATTTTTTAATAGAAAGAGTGAAGGTTGCACAAACACAATTGAAAGGCCATGCAACACTTTGGTCGAAGGAGGTGTAGGCTAATAGGAGAGAAATGGAAAGAATAATATTACTCAATGAGATCAAACTTTGAGTAATATTAAGGCTATGTTTCTATTTGGTGATTATCAATTGGATATTCTCAAGAAATTGTAGAATTTCAACAAAGAGAGTTAAGTGTGAAGGCAACTTATATGGAGGATTTTAAGAAAATTTCAATAATATCACAACATAATGAACTATACCAAATATGGCTTGATATTTTATTGGAATTAGCATGGTGACATTGTGAACTATGGAAGAGGCATATCAATATGCCCTATAAGAAGAGGATAAATTGACAATGTAGTAAGGTGTAACCAAAGGTAGAGGTGGATTTAGTAGAGGTAGAGGACATTAAAATGTAGCCATAATAAGGAGGCAAGCCCTTCAAATAGTCAAATATGGAACAATGAAACAATATCAAGACCATACCTTATTAGAAGTAGAGGTTTCCAAGGTACATATTTTGAGCATGTGGACAATTAGACCATATATTTTATGAATTCTAACAATGTAGGGATCAAGGAAAATAGATATTTTAAGTGAAATCATAGCCAAAGGGGATACATAATATATAGGATCTATTAGTCAATCAAATGAACTTGAGAAATGAGAAGCACTTATGATGACAAGAGCATTATTGTAACTAGCCAAAAGAGAAGAGAAACTAGTTAAAAAAATATTATTTTGAATACTATGTATAGCATGTAGAAAAATTTTAAAGGTCAAATAGATAATAGGGGTAATGATACTTTAGTCTTTCATAAAATAGTAGATAAATTGGGGTTATAAAGGACACCTCATCCTACTAACTACAAGGTGTTGTAGTTACAAAAAGGGCACCAAGTTTTGGTTGATCAACAATTCCTAGTGAGTTTTTTAGTTGGAACTTATGTATAAGAGGTAGTGTGATATCATGCCTATAGATGTATGTAATTTTATCTTAGGAAGACTATATTCCAGTTTTGATAAGAAGGTAATCCACAATGGGAGAGAAAACACTTAAATGTTGGAAAATACTGGAAAAAATAATACTCTTACACCATTAATAAATAAGTAAAAAGAGGTAGAAAGTGGTCCAAGGATGTTTTACAGATAGAAAAATGGTTTATGAATGAGTTTAATTATGAAAAACCATGTTGAGTAATAGTTCCCAAGGTACTACATGTAGGTGTAGCTATTGATAGTAGTGACAAAAATGTAGAAAAAGGTGATCCTTGGCCCATAATGTGAATAACCTAGGATTCAGTGGTGTCATTTTCTAACTTTCATTGAGATGTAGATCACAAGGCGAAAGAGATTGAATTTTAGACCTAAAGGTGAGGCAATCAGACCTAGATCTACATCTATTGGGGAGTTGGAATTGATTAGAAATATTTTAGAATGATTAACTTAATGATCCTATATGCCCTAATATTAAAAATGCAAGATCTTGAAGAATGACAGATGGAAACAAAAGTTTATTGGTGGATCTATGAAGTGCAAAGGATAGTAAACATGCTCAGAAAAATTGGTTTTGAGGTGCCTACAAAGACTTATTTACCCAAGGGCGAATTGGCCTTTGTATAAGGTACCAAGAAAACTTTTAGGGTCCTTTGGTACAAGATTTGAGCTTCTGTTTGACATAATTCTTACTATCATAAAGTCAAAAATAAATTATACAACTTAGTTTTTGTAGTTTGACAACAATGATGACAACTTGTACAATAATGTAAAATTGCTCCTTCAAGATCTCTTTAATTCATCCACCCATAATTTGCACATACACAAAGAGGAAAACATGTGTTTTTGTAGGGCAGTCAAGGATGGAGGGTCTGGGAATAGGACTGTCCAACCTTGCAGCAAGAGTAAACACAACAGAAACTCAAAGAATTGGAATGAAAACCACACATGTGAATACAGATAATGATTAATTATTCACTAGTAACATGCTCTACCTTCCAACTTACATATTACAGAAATGATATGGCATTAAGCCCGAAGATACAATGTGGAACAAAGCCCTTATTACAACCTCACTATCTTCCTACTTTATTCTACCTAAGTGGATAACTAATGAAACTACAAAATTCTTATTTATACTATTTCCTAGCTCCAAAAAAGGTTCACATCCGCCTCAAGAGGTCTCAAACCCCAAATTTGATGAAACATGTGAAGGTCGGCCAAACATATGAATTTCCTTTGATCCTCAGAAAAACATAATGTGGATCAGAATGAAGGCTCCTCGATGAATATGCATCCTTAAGAAATGGTTTCTTGAGCTCCACAAGTCATGAGATAGGTCCACACACTTGAAAATCCAAGACTGGTCAGTAAATGCTCTCTGTCCAAATGCAACTGATATTTTGTTAGTGATAACTTCGTATTGGAGTCTCCAAAACACTTGAATTTTGGATATCATTTAGATGTTGCAATGAAGATCATATATCCTACTCTGCAAGCTATGAGGTTATAATGTGGTACAATGTAGTATGAAGTAATGAGACTGGGTCCTAACAATTAACTATTGATATACAAGAAAAGGGTATGTGTAGGATCATCATGGAAAAAATAGGCCTGTAAGTGGCAAAAAATTCAGAAAAATCAGAGTCAGACAACTTGACGTAAAAGTTTCAATAAGTTATCTATATTATTTCAAAAATATGTAAGAATAGAATCTATATCAAATTGAATGTAGTTTCTAAACTACTAGGTTTGTTTTAAAAAAAAATCTATTTGGTGAAAATTTAAAATTTCAATGCAATAGTACTTAAATTTCAAGGAAAAAAGAAGTAGGTGTCTGTCTGACCACCCTAACCACAATAAAATGATAATTATTTTTTATAAGATTTTAGATATAAGTAGAGGACTCATGTCCCAATGTGATGCATATTTTTTGTAATTGTTTTCCAAGTAAATAATTAATTATGAATTTTTTATTACAACTTTTTAAAAATATAAAAATTTGTATGTCTAACCACCTTAACTTGGTTAAAACTTTATGAAATTCAATTTTTCTTTTTTTAATCCTATAGTATGTGAAGCATAGAATGTGATGCATGTTTTGGATTAAAAAAATGTGATACTATTTTAAAGTTATAGATGTTTTTCAATCATCCTATCAATCAGGACTTTAGTCATAATTCAAATAGAAAATGAATAATAATTACTTATTAAATTCAAAGTAAGGCATAATTTATATTGGTGGAAAGTTGATAATCTCCTTTAAAAACCCTTTTTATTTTATCAATTTTGGATAAAAATAAAGTCATCAGCCACATACCCATCATATTACCACTTTTTGGCCCATCATAATCCTACACATACCCAAAACATGAATGTGAATATTTTTGGTTTATGCAAGATTGCTTGAAACCTGGGATGCTCCTGCATCATTTTGTATGGGGGTTTTCCTTGGTCAAACCCCAAGTTTGGTAATTCAACCTTGATAGAAAGATAATAACAAAGGAGAATGAAATGATGAATGAACAATGCTTGCTACAACTCACCACCCTTCAATGGATTCCCTTAGAGGACTAAAGTCAAACACATCTCTCTGAGGAACTTGATCTTACTTTGCTTGATCGATTTGGATACTTGAAATTTTGGGATGCTTTAGTATTGAAACAATACCTATTAGCCTTCACAAGATGACATGAACACACATAAACTTGGACATGATGTTAGGATCTTGATTGCTACAACAAATGAGTGATAAATATACTCTTGAATTCTCTTGACAAAGATATTTTCCCATATGAAATTGCTTCTTGATCCTTAGATTTCAAATGATAAAAAGACTATATATTTATAGGTGTTTATCTAATTTTCCAAAAATTAGATTCCAAAAGCAGACACTTACAAGTTGAATTTGAATCATTAAATTGCTGCCAAAAACATATTTAAAATGGGTCTAGGCACTTAAAGGGACACATTCACCCATAGGCGAATGGGTCTTGGCCTATAAGTCTAGGACACACATAGTCCATAGTGATTAAAATATTAAATGAATTACTTAAATTATGTTGGTTCTCTTTTTGGAAAATGATAAAAATAAGGCTTTGGAATGCATAATCTGGTAAATTAGATGCTTAATCAAGTCCAATGAATTAAGGGACCCAAACATACTATGAAATTGCAAAGATATACAATTTTCTACACTAAATTTAGCCCCCAATTTAGTGAGTATGAACTTATGCTCAGACTCATACTCAAGTAGAAAAATATATGTCAAGAGGGGTCCAAATACACAAGTGTTGATGAAATATGATGACAAAGATCAAGAGAGATGGCCAAGCCCCTAGGATCTAAGATCCCATGGTAATGAACATAAGAAAAAAGGGACACACACACATGTAATATATGTGCATCAAGACAAGATACACAAACATACATATCAGGAAAAATGAAGCATACACGATGAAAATACATGTGACACAACATAACATATGGATGATGATGAAATGGAAGAATAAACTAATGGAGGATGCAACCTACTTAAGCCTAATAGAAGTTAATTATTTTTAGTTTAGTCTGGATATCAATATATTTTCTAATGTGCAACAACAATACTATTTATGAAGCAATGATTTTGTAACCTATACAACCTAAATTTTGATGTATAGCAACACATGTAGTTATAGGTGGAGTCACTGAGAAAGTAACCTTTCTACTTTTTCTGACTTGTTTGAGCCCTCCTTGTGATTTTGGCTTAATGTTTCCTTGATTTAGTGTTGTAATGTGGATGACACATTCACATTAATTCTTGGGCCCTTGTGAAATAATATATTTTAATGGCACCTTGCTAAAGTGTTGTGAAGTGTTGTAACACACTTTCACACTTTCCTAGGGTTTTATCAAATAATTAAACTTAATAAACCTATTTTTAATCAAAATAAACATTAATCTTTCCTTATTTGAAGTGTTGTAAAGTGTTACAACACATTTTCACATTTCTCTAGGCTTATCATTAATAATTGGGCTTTCTTATGCTTTAATTTGCCTCATTTTGCATCCACAAGCCTCATTTATTGCATCTTTTAGAGGATAACCCTAACATTAATTAGTAACCAATCATAATTCAGGTGTTTCTGGCTTGTGTGGTCTAGATTTAGGGATCTAAGACTCATTCGCCACCTTGGGAAAATGGGTCCCACCTGGATCCTTTGGCCCCAAATCAATTTTCACACTGTATTTCTAAGCACTTTTCATTTTTTGTCCTATACATTATCCCTTATGGGACTCATTCGACACCTTGGGTGAATGAGTCTTGTGTGGCCCAAATTTAAATTTAATTCAAATTTTTGATGGTATTTTATTCTCCTAGATCTGATATTGGCTTGTGGTGTTGTAATTTCAGGAATTCTTGCATAATCAAGTATAAATACAAGGTTATTTCACTCATATTCTCACCTAACATCCAAGAGAGTTCACAAGAGCATTTGAGCATTCACAAGTCTTGAAGGGAATATTATCAAGTTTTTTAGACCAACATTCAAGTTCCAATCATCATGCAGAATATTCCATCTTTCATGTTTTTATTGTAACAATTATGATGTAGGGTTTGTGATTCAAGCAAATGTTTCAAGCAAAGATCAAATCCATTCAAGCAAGAGTCAGAACCACATCCATTACAACCATTTCAAGCATATTTTAGCACATTATTGCTAGGGTTTGGTGAGTTGCAACATTTTCTTTTGTTCATTCATCATTCTCCATTCATTTTTGCTTTCATTTCAAGGTTTAATTACCAACAAGGGGTTTGACCAAGGAAAACCCCTATTCACTAACCCACAACATTTTCCCTCTCCTTTGTGTGTTATTTGTAGGTTTGGGTTACATATTTCATAAGGAGTAAGATTGGAGAAAATTTGTCAAGTGATCCAAAGTTGCTAAAGTTGTCATCAAGCCTTGGAGAGACTTGGAGAAGACCTACATGTGGCAATTTACAATTTTAGATCCGAAAACCAATCGAGGGAAGGAAGAGACCAAGAGGAATAGAATCGGGTTCAATACTTCTAGAAAATTAGAAGTGGACTGATTTTCCATAAGTGGTGAATGAGTCCCATGCAAGGCGTAGGAATTTTCCTGGATCTGGACACCATTTTGGAAACATGTTCTGCACATTTTCCTAGAAACTAGACTGATTCACCAAGCTTGGAAAATGAGTCCCATTCAGCCTTGACAATAGATTTTTTAGTGATTTAAACCTCCACTTTACCTTCTTCAGTTTCCCAAGCACACACTTTCAGTTTTATAGTTTTTTGTTCCATTTTTCGTCTTTCTAGGTAATTTAGAGTTAGTTTGTGTTCAATTATGGTTTTTCATTTCACATTAAATTTCATTATCTTTCCCAAGTCTAAAGATCTCTCTCTCTTTTGCATTGAGATCTCTAGGGTTATCCCTGAGTGGAACATCTTTGAAAGTGGATGTGAATATATCACCATTCCCCCATTTGTCTTGCTTCCATTTTAGTGAACCTGCATTTAGGACATCATAATTTTGATTTGGAGTCATTTACATCCTATAATTTAGCTTGCATTAACATTGCATTAGGATTTACATTAGTTAATTTGCATTCTAGGGTTTCAAACTTTGCATTAGTGAAAGCTCATTTAGATTTCATTTATGCACTTAATTTCATTGAAAATTATTCAAAAATTGTATTTGCATCTTAGACATAGATCAGAAAACATAAAAAGCATAAAATCCAATTCAAAAAATTTGAAAATTTTCAAAAAAACATCATTGGGACTCATTTGCCACCTTGAGTGAATCAGTCCCTCTGCATATTTTTCACTACATTTTCTGAAATTTACAATTTAGTTTATGAGTTTTTGTTTGTTGTTATTGCTTTTCTATTTCAGTTTACAGAATTTTAGTTATAAGAATTTCATTGTTCTTAGCTTACATTGCATTCACCTTGCATTTAGTAACCTTTGCATGAGTATTTGGTGTCCTTTTTCTAATATATTGGTGAGACAAATTTTGAGACTCATTTCATCTTGCAATAACAAAATCATTGTAGATCTTGGGTTGTCTAGCTCTTTCACTCTTGATGTTGGCACTAGTACATTAGATATGGACAATACCTTTAACAACTCTTTGCCTTCAAGTAGTGTGATGCAAGTTGACATAAGGAATGATAGTGTCCCACAAGAAAACATAATTCACATCCATGAGGACCTAGCACACCTATAAAATAAAGTGCAAAATGACAACATTTCAACTAGTGTCATTCCCACCATAGATAACATTCATCAATGCTTGAAAGTGAAGTACTTGACCTTGTGAAAAACATAGTGCAAATCTTTGGAAAACATCTCACCTCAACCACTACTTGTCATTTTCCAACAAGCAATGTTACATGTTAAGGAGGAACTCAAATTCCTACTCCCACAACAATAGCCTCAATACCTACTTATACCAACCCTCAAGTCACAACAACAATGCACCAAGTTAGTAGTGTGATTCCTTCCCTGGGTATTCTTGCTAGCATCCCTAGTTCCTATGTGGCATCACAAGTTATATTTCCTACCACCTTACCACCTATAAGCAACCCATTCACTTGTCCTACAAACACATACACTCCTTCCCCACTTTCACTTCCATCTCATAACACAAACAATGACCCTCATAGCTCAACTCTTCCAAACTGTTTCATCCCTTCAAAAAAAATTCCCACCATAAACCAAAATCAAAATGGCCCACCCACATATTATGTCAAAATAAATCCACTATCCTTGTAGATATTGCAAACACCAATGCCACAAGGTGTAGAGCTGCCTAGATTTGAGAAATATGGAGGAAAGGGGGATCTTTCTAGCCATGTTAATGCCTATACTACCTTATGTCGTGAATTTGTCCTTGATGATAAACTATTGGCAAAGATTTTTCCTAGGTCCTTGAAAGATATCGCCTTGGAATGGTTTTCTTCTTTACCGAATAACTCAATTCATTTGTTTAATGAGCTTGTTGATGCATTTGTAAACCATTTCCAAGTGAATATGAATCCTAAGATTAGCTTGGTTGATTTGATGTGATGCAAGCAACAACAAGAATAAAAGATAACTGATATTATCTCACACTATCAATCACTTTATTCCCAAATTGATGTCAAGGTCCTAGACCCTCATCTCTAAAAGATGTTCATAGAAAACTTTCAAAGTAAAATTCAAGACAAGCTCACCATGATGAAATTACCATCCTTCATGCACTTGTGTACTACCCTTCGTGATTATCAAAACTCAGTTAGTAATCATGATAAAAAGTCTACTTGTAGCCTGGTTGAGAAATATGAGCTTGTAAACCAAAACAATTCCCAACCTTTTAGGAAATAGAACAAAAGGTTCCTTCAATTCAACCACACTCAACAAACAACTTACAATTCCAATAACCAAGTAGTTTTTGTCAAAGCCACAATACCCTTTAGCTATGGAGACCCAAAAAGACAATTCACTACCTTATTCGATACCCTTCATAACATAATGTCCCAACTATTAGACAAGTAAATGATTACCTTACCTCCTATCAAAACACCAAACCCTAATAAGCCTTTACCCCCAAGGTTTAAATCAAAATCTTATTGCCATTACCACTGACAAAATGGACATGACACAGAACATTGCAAGCATCTTAAACATCTCGTGCAAGACCTCATTGATTCTAGCCATCTATTTTTTTGGAGGTGTTAGTGATCAAGGAAATAAGTCCATTGCCCCTCCTAACCAAAACCTGCAATTTTTCACCTACCCAATTCCAAAACATAATATTTAATTCGTTAAAGCCAGTGAAACTACAAAGAATGATGTGATGAATGTTGATAGAAATGATTTTATTCAACATGATACTATCACTAACAATCCTATAGATGAAATGTTAGGGGTGATAGACGTCATTTAACATAAGGGACGAACTAAGAGTCCTCTTGACATTGCTTTCTCCTCTAAGGATATAATTAAACATGCACCTGATGGTCCTCTCTACATAGCTGGTTGTATCTATGACAATCCCACTAATGGGATACTAATAGATCCCGCCTTTGGCGAGAATGTGATCACTGAGGAATTCCTACTTTTGCATGAGCTCTATCAAGATATATACAATAAACTGAAAAAATGGATCAAGGCACATAATGGTTTTTCTTTCCCTACAATTGGATCAATCACCTTACCATTACAAATAGGACCACTAACATTAGATGTCACATTCTCCATCATCCCACAGTCAGACCAATTTTCTGTGAAGCTAGGCCACCCTTGGCTTCACTCCATGAAAGTTTTCCCTTTGGTTGTGCATAAATGCTTAAAGTTTCTCTTTCACAATGAAATATTCACTTTTCACCATAGTGACTTACACTCTTTTTCATCTAAATGAAAAATTTCCTTAGATTCCTTTTGGCCCAAGCCCATGGAACTTATAAAGCCATGAGAAGACTTCTTTTTCCTATCCTACCAAACATTCAAAGCAAAGAAAATAGCCGAACTGCCTCTCTGAAACATCTCCCCATCAACCTCTCAACCTATGATCCTTGATGAAACCATGCTTGAACCTAAAGAAGATCCAAAAAACCAAGACTAACTTAAGACAAAACCTTCACCTACATCTTACAAATGACCAAGAGACAATGAAAAAACCCTACCACACCTCCCAGAGTAAAATAGGTATACAAAGTCAAAGAGAAAGTGGTCAAACAAAATCCCATGGTTCCTTCTATTCCTCCCCTTAGGGAAGAAAAGAAACCCATGGTTGATCAATCTGCTCCTACACAAACACAACTTGAAAACAAAAAAAAAAAGAAACAAAAGTGCTAGAGAGTATAGGAATAGACATCACTTGCTCATAGGTTACATGATAAATTAAACAAAGAAAATCAAGATACAAACCTAATCGAAAAAATGCATGATGACTCTACTCTTGCTCCAAAACGAAACAAAAAAATCCAATACAACAACCACAACAAGAGTTGAATAATTCTATGGACATTAGCCTTCGACCTCCTGTTGTGATTAATTTGGATGATGATGACGAGGTTGCTAAAATTGACAAAGAGGTGAATAATGAATTGAATACATTGTTTTCCTCTTCCATGAGATTAGATGAAAAATATCCTACAAAGAGTGTTGAACCTAGTACTTCCCCTAGTTCAACACTTTCTCTTGTCCCTTTGGCTAGTTTCCCACCTTCGGTATACAATGAACATGATTGGGAGGCAGATGACTTGCTCATCGATTGACTTGCATATGCCTTACTAGTCTTTTGCATTATTTATTTTTCATTTTTATTTTGTGTGATTGCATGTGTGTAATGTGATCCCTTGTGATGTTTTGTTTGATGTTCTCTCTCTCTCTTTGTGACATTCCTCTATTTGTATCTTCATTCTTCTCCATGTCATAAATCTCTTATTCCGCACTTTTTATCTCTTTTTCATTTCTCTTGTGTTTTCCTTTTGGGGATGATGCAAGGCATCGAGAGATTCATGTCTCTTCCATGTTGACCCAAAAGGCTTTCTTTTTAATTTTTATTTTTATCTTTTTCTATTTTTTCTTGTGTTTTCCTTTTGGGGTTGATGCAAGGCATCGAGACATTTATGTCTCTTCCATGTTGACCTAAAAGGATTTCTTTTTCCTTTGCATTTTCATTTTCTCTTTTTCTCTTTTATCTTATGTTTTCCTTTTGGGGATGACACAAGGTATCGAGACATTCATGTCTCTTCCATCTTGACCTAAAAGGTTTTTCTTTGTTTTCTCTCTCTTTGTATCATTATTCTAGTTTTATGTGTATTCGACAGATGATGACAATTTTGAGATCTTTAAAAAACATTGCAGCAATGAACATAGTGACTCCAAATCCATATATCCCTTATGTGTTTGGTGTTTTCATTTTGGGGGCAACCCCTCTCTTTTCTTTCTCTTTTACATGACACAACTTTACTTGGAAACATATGACTTGGCATAGGGCTTTCCAAGTTGGTTCTCATGTCTTCCTTATTGTTTGCATTTTTCATTTGCTACTTTAAAGTAATTGCTCATAGTATGGTGTTTAGAAATTCCTTTAAAGTGGGGGCATACATTGGAATTATTCTCTTGCATTTTCCTTTTTCATGGTTCTTGGTGCAGTGTTCTTATTTCATACGATGCATTTTTCACTTTGTGGATGACATTGGGTGTAATGTCCTTCATGAACGTGATCTATCTTAGCATATTGCATTCCTCTTAGTGGCTTGATGCAACACACTATATCCCCTAAGTTGTGAATATTCTATTCTTTGATTGGTCCTCTCTTGGAGACATTAGGAACAATGTTCCCTAAGTTAAAGACCTTGTATGAACTAAGCAAGACTCCTTTGAACATTCTTTGCATGTTGCATTTTATATTTGTTGTTATATGACCACCTTGCATAACACAGCTTGCATGCCTATGGATCCATCCTGTTTGTTCATGAGTTCCAAGCATACAAAGTTTTGCTTGCCTAATGAAGCTCAAAAATCATTTTTGTGTGGTGCCTTATTAAAGTTATCAAGGGGTATAAATTTGGTATGGTTTAAATGGGAAGCCCAACTGAGGCATGACTTTCCCCATAGCCACTCACATGTGTGTGTGAGTGCATACCACCCATGAGTGTATGTGTCTCACCTTCTAAGACTTCTCAAGTTAGAAAATAGCCTAAAGTTCCATCGCCTCAGAGTGAGTATGCATTCTTCAAACAAACAACCTAGATCTGATCCATAATAGGATGGAAAAATGATCGAAGCTTGATCTGATTCTCTTTTATCTTCTACCTTTTCTATTTTTCATCTTTGATGGTGTATTCCTGTGCTTTTTTATTGATCTTTATATCATTCTCATGTGTGTTCCTTTGTGCCTATGTTGGTTTTCCATGGGATCTTGATCCTGGGGGCTTGATCACCCCTCTTGATCGTTATCTCATCTTATTGACATTGGTGCATTTGAACCACTCTTGATGTGTGATTTTCTACTTTTGTTTGAGTTTTAAGCAAGTTCATCCTCTCCCTAAAGTGGGGGCTAGATGGAGTCACTGAATAAGTAACCCTTCTACTTTTTCTAGCTTGTTTGAGCCCTCCTTGTGATTTTGGCTTAATGTTGCCTTGATTTAGTGTTGTAATGTGGATGACACATTCACATTAATTCTTAGACCCTTGTGAACTAAAATATTTTAATGGCACCTTACTAAAGTGTTGTGAAGTGTTGTAACACACTTACACACTTTCTTAGGGTTTTATGAAATAATTAAACTTAATAAACCTATTTTTAATCAAAATAAACATTAATCTTGCCTTATTTGAAGTGTTGTAAAGTGTTGTAACACACTTTCACACTTCTCTAGGATTTTCATTAATAATTGGGCTTTCTTAAATGCTTTAATTGGCCCCATTTTGCATCCACAAGCCTCATTTATTACATCTTTTTGAGAATAATCTTGACACCAATCAGTAATCAATCACAATTCATGTTTTTCTAGATTGGTTGGCCCAAATTTATGGATCTGGGACTCATTCACCACCTTGGGCGAATGGGTCCTAGTTGGATCTTTTCACCCTAAACCGGTTTTCACACATTTCTAAGCACTTCTCATTTTTGGTCCCATACATTATTCTTGATGGGATTCATTCAGCACCTTGGGCGAATGAGTCCCATGTGGCTTGGAAATTTAAATTTAATTCAAATTTTTGGTGGGATTTTACTCTCCTAGATCTGATGTCAACTTGTAGTGTTGTAATTTCAAAAATTCTTGCATAATCAAGTTTAAATACAAGGTTCTTTCACTCATATTCTCACCTAGCATCCAAGAGAGTTCACAAGAGAATTTGAACATTCACAAGAGCATTCAAAAGTCTTCAAGGGTAGATTATCAAGATTTTTAGAGAAAAATTCAAGTTCCAATCATCATGTCAAAGATTTTATCTATCATGTTTGTTATTGTGCTAACAATTGTGATGTAGATTTTATGGTTCAAGAAAGTGTTTCAAGCAAGAGTCAAGAACCAGATCCATTGTAGCCATTTGAAGCATATTTGTAGCACCTTATTGCTAGGTTTTAGTGAGTTGCAATATTTTATTTTGTTCATTCATCATTCTCCATTCATATTTGCTTTCATTTCAAGGTTTAATTACCAACAAGGGGTTTGACCAAGGAAAATCCCTATTCACTAACCCCACAACATTTTTCCCTCTCCTTTGTGTGTGATTTGCAAGTTTAGGTTGCATATTTCATAAGGAGCAAGATTGGAGAAAAGTTGTCAAGTGATCCAAAGTTGCTAAAGTTGTCATCAAGCCTTGGAGAGACTTGGAGAAGACCTACAAATGGCAATTTACAGTTTTAGATCTAGAAACCAATTAGGAAGAGCAAAGTAGATAGAGAGAAACAAAATCATGTTTACAACTTCCAGAAAAGTGGAAGTCGATTGACTCACTACAAGTGGCGAATGAGTCCCACTGTATAGGCTTGACAAAGAATTTTATAGATCTAGACAACCTTTTAGCAGAAACATGTTCCTGCACATTTTCCCAGAAACTGGACTGATTCACCTAACTTGGAAAATGAGTCCCAATTAGCCAAGTTGATAGCATATTTTTCAGTGAATCAGACCTCCATTCTTCCTTCTTTAGTTTCCCAGGTGCATACTTTCAATTTTACAGTTTTCTTTTGCATTTTGTTCATTTTTCTAGGTCATTTAGAGTTAGTTTGTATTCAATTAGGGTTTTTCATTTCACACTACATTTCATTATCTTTTTGAAGTCTAAACTTGGTGGTGAACTTGTCACTAGATCATATTCAATCTCTAGGAAATCCTTATTGCAAGATCTCTTTCTTTTGCATTGAGATCTCTAGGGTTATCCTTGAGTGGAACATCTTTGAAAGTGGGTGAGAATACATCATTCTTCTCCCATTTTTCTTGGTTCCATTTTGGTGAACCTACATTTAGGACATCATAATTCTAATTTGGAGTGCATTTACATCCTAGATTTATCTTGCATTAACATTGCATTAGGATTTGCAAATTGGTTAATTTGCATTCTAGGGTTTCAAACTTTGCATTAGTGAAAGCTCATTTAGCTTGCATTTTTGCACTTAATTTCATTGAAAATTATTCAAAAATTGCATTTGCATCTCATACATAGATCAAAAAACATAAAAATCATAAAATACAATTAAAAAATTCTAATTTTTTTTTTAAAAATCATCACTGGGACTCATTCACCACCTAGGGAGAATCAGTCCCTCTGCATATTTTTCACTGCATTTTTTGGCATTTATAGATCAGTTTTTGAGTTTATGTTCAAGTTGTTATTGCTTTTTTGTTTCAGATAAATCCAAAATTTTAGTTATAAGTATTTCATTATTCTTAGCTTACATTGCATTCACCCTAAATTTATTAACCTTTGCATGAGTATTTTGTATCCTATTGCTAATATGGTGGTGAGACGAAGTTCGAGACTCATGTCATCCCATGACAACACAATCATTGTGGATCTTGGGTTGTCTAGCTCTTTCAGTACTCCTAGTATTGACACTAGTACACTAGATATGGACACTATCGTTAACATCTATTTTCCTTCAAGTAGTGTGATGCAAGTTGACATAAGGAATGATAGTGTCCCACAAGAAAACATATTCACATCCATGAGGACCTAGCACACCTACAAAATCAAGTGCAAAATGACAACATTTCAACTACTGCCATTCCCACCATAGATAACATTCATCACATGCTTGAAAGTCAAGGACTTGACCTTGTGAAAAACATAGTGCAAATCTCTGGAAAACATCTCACCTCAACCACTACTTTTCCTTTTCCAACAAGGAATGTTACAAGTCAAGGAGGAACTCAAATTCCTCCTCCCACGACAGTAGCATCAATGCCTACCTATACCAACCCTCAAGTCACAACAACAATGCAACAAGTTAGTAATGTGATTCCTTCCCTGGGTATTCCTGCTAGCATCCCTAGTTCCTATGTGGCATCACAAGTTATATTTCCTACCACCTTACCACCTATAAGCATCCCATTCACTTTTCCTACAAACACATACACTCCTTCCCCACTTTCACTTGCATCTCATAACACAAACAATGACCCTCTCATAGCTCAACTCTTCCAAACTATTTTATCCCTTCAAAAACAAATTTCCACCATAAACCAAAATCAAAATGGCCCACCCACATATTATGTCAAAAGTAGTCCACTATCCTTGGAGATATTGCAAACACTGATGCCACAAGGTGTAGAGGTTCCTAGATTTGAGAAATATGGAGGAAAGGGGGATCCTTCTAACCATGTTAATGCATATACTACATTATGTAGTGACTTTTTCCTTGATAAACTATTGGCAAAACTTTTTCCTAGGACCTTAAAAGATACTGCCTTGGAATGGCTTTCTTCTTTACTAAATAACTCAATTCATTTTATCATTTGAAATAGTTTTCTTTCTTGGTGTGTGTGTTTTCACTGTAAATGATAAATTTCTTGTGTATTTTACTACTCTAGAAATCAATTATTTCTATGCATGAATATTTGGATTATCTTGTGATTAGCATGGTATTATCATACCAATTTACTAAAGGGCTTATATTCCTAAAATCTAGATTCCTATTCCTACAACAACTAATTATTGCTCTTATAGAACAATTATTTTTAATGGAAACTAAATATATTATTTCTTGCAATAAGAGTTTTAGACCTCTATAGAGCTTGTGTGGTTTTCTTTTAGCAACACAACCTCCCTTCTCGACCTACTAACTCTAGTTTGGTTAAGTTTTGGGTATCTATAATTGGGAGCACCATCACCTTTTAACAAAGAAGAAACAAATTTAATTTGTGGGTGTTTAGTATTCCACAAAACTCCCTAATTAAAATTTAATTTGGTCATGACATGCACCCCTTAAATCCAGTAGCTATTGGCCTATCCCATGTCCAAAAGTTGTGTGGTTTGTATTGTTCTTCCTAGGCTAGATACAATCAATATCATGGTGATTATCATTAATTTTGTATAATATTCTCATGGTTTCATGATTAGGTATCTCTTCACATTCAATATTTAGCACTTTGGATAATGATTATAAAAGTTCTAGTACAAATAATGATCAAAGTTCTAAATAATACCTCCCATATTTTTACCAATATTTTTCTATTTAAAAAATGAAATGATTATAACCTCTACTTTCATCTACAAATTCTATGGAAATGTAAAAATTATAAACTATGAGTGACTTAAAATAAAATTTAGCTCATATATTTATTGATAAAACCAAAAAATTGAAAGAACATTTAATTTTTAACCATGAATGACCAATTTTCAAGACAATGAAATGTATGGAAAAATAAATTGAACTAAAGGGATAATGTGTTTTCACATGAATTCATGGAAAAAATAATGGCATCATTAGATGGTACCCTCATATATGTCTTTCCCTACTTTGTATCAAATTTGATAGTAGATGGCACCCTCATAGATGATAATGGTGAATGGATTGAATTAGAATTATAAGATTAATTATTATTTCTAATTTAAAATTGAGATATGAGATCTCATATCAAAGAATACAATGAAGTCTCTCTAGTATTGGTGTGTATACTATGAAGCCCTTGTTTTGGATCGCTTCCCCACCTTCATTCAACTTGTTTCTAAAGACCCAAGTGGTACCAATAACATTCTTGCCTTTAGGTCTTGGAACTAGTTCTGAAGTTTCATTTTTCTTTATCTGATTTAGCTCTTCCTCCATAGCATCTATCCATCCTTTTCTTTGCATACTTCTATATAGGACCTTGGTTTAATCTTTGATAGTAATGCAAAGTGTACCTACTTATTTGATTTCTCAATCCTTTTCTGGATATGAATTCCATTGTTGTTATCTCCAATAGTTTGATCTTCAAAATGATTTTTCCATACATACCTTGATGGAGTCTTTGTTGTCAAAAGAGATACATAGGTAAAGTCATTATGAATGAACCCTTAAGGTATAGGTCTGGGTTATCCTAATATTGAGAGTTTACCATATTCAAAGTGAATATGTAAGAGTGTGACATAGATTAGGTACCATGGCTATGGTTGGTATGATTATGAATATAACGCTACTACATTGATAGAGGCTATTTGGTTGATTAAGATAGTAGTTTAAAGGTGAAATGATATGAAAAAAGTAGTAACCAAGGTGGTTATTATATTTTTGCAAGTATAAATTATTGCTAGTTAATTTTATTTTGATGGATTAAAATTCATTTCTATGCCTATGTATTTGATCCAATCTAAATTTTAACAATTATGTAATTTTGATTTTGTCATTATACTTTCCACACATTCAAGTTTAATTTATTTTTAATTATGATTCAAAGTTCATGATAAAAACAAAGAACCATCCATTGACCATCAAAACCAGCGAAGTACTCGTCTTCTTCTTCTAATTTTCAATTTCTTAAGTTATATTAGATAATTTATCACAATTTTAAATTTAATTATTAATTACATCTAATAATTTTAAAAAAAAAAACTACTAAAATTATTAAGAAGTTTTATTTTAAAAAATCATAAAAGAGAAAATCCACATTTCAATTATAATAATTTTACAATTAAGAAATAATAATTAGACAAGAATATCATATCATCTAGATAGCTATATTTATGCAGAGTTGTTTCCTCTAATATAAGTCTCTTTCAATTGATCACTTTCCTTCTTATTTCGAAGGGAATTGAGCTCATATTCCTCTTTATTTTAAAAGGCATTAAGCTAATACCTTACAATTGGAAACGTTTGCTGCTGCTAATTCACCTCTATAACACGAGGTAATTTTCTTATTGCAAAGTTGAGCCAAGAGATAGTGGTGTGTGGGCGATTGTGGTTTGAGCTCTATTTGTCTACTTTTTAAGGAACCACCAAGATCATCTTCCTTCACCCTCACTAGAACTTAGGCTTTGGAATCGACTCCATCAACTCTCTAAGACCGCTTCCTTTGTTTCCCAAAGTCATTTTTTAAAATATCAACAACTACATTTCTCTCCTATTTGTGGGTAAATGATTATTTAAAAGAAAGACAGAGGTTGGAAGTTTAAATTTTGGCCGTCCATCTTCAACGGTTTGATAACAGTGGATTCGCCTCATAAATTTTTGGAAGCCTACTCACTTATTAAATCGTTTTATTTTAGGTTTGGAATGCAATTCATCTTCGTTTACTATTTATTTTGTGTACTATTTAGTTTATTGGTATGGATTTTATTAGTTCTAAATGTTGTGTTTTAAACACCATTTAGGAATGCTGTTATTAGTTCCTGCTAGGAAATACACCATTTAGGAATGCTGTTATTAGTTCTTTTGAGTGATTAATGCAATCGATTTTGGTCAATTAGGATTCAAATTTTTTGCATGTTTTATTCAGCACTGTTTTATTGGGGATGCAAATGTGCTCACTAGTTAATTAATGTGAAATTTTATTGCCTTTTATTGGTTCGGAATGGGTACACTAGGGTTGGAGTTTGATGAGGCAAGAGAGCGCATGATCTTTGAAGGAGGCTCCGACAGCTCAGGCAATTGGCGATTAGGGTGGAGCCAGCGCATGCGGAAAGACACCTGCTTCTATGGCATCCCTTTGGAGACATTAGGGTGGAGCTAACACATGCGGGAAGACACCTGCTTCTATGGCATCCCTTTGGAGACATTTTTCAAACAGTTACGGGTGCCTTGTCTATGGTTCTCATTTTGCATGCATGTCTACCAAGGCAGTTGCAAATATAACATTGGCTTTGCACCTACCAATTGCTTTAGTCTATTTGGGCTCTAGGAAAATTCACCGCCAACAATTCACCGACAGAAAATTCACTGCCAACAATTCATTGCGGGAAAATTCACCACCGCCACAAAATTAATGGCAATACAATTTTAATATATTATCATGTTAAAAATATTCATATCAAAATAAATATAAAAATAGTTAAAAAATAAAATTGTCAATAAATTATAATGCGGTTAATTTGACAGTGAGTTTTATTTGGCAGTGAATTTGTCATGAGAGTGAATTTTCCCACAATGAATTGCTGACGGTGAATTTTCCTTCGGCAAATTGCTGGCCATGAATTTGCCGTATGCCACCTATTTGAGTCATTCTGTCAAACTCAGTTGCCTTCTCTATGCTTCCACATCTGCTGTCCAGGTATTCTCGGAATGAATTTAATCCAAAGGCAACCATAAGCGTGGTGTTTCAGACTCAGATCATGGAAATCGACGAAAAGGAGATCAAAGCTCAGATTTGGGGCACTGCAGGCCAGGAACGGTTTCGTGCTGTTACTTCAGCTTATTACAGGGGAGCTAGAGGCAGGGGATAACAGCAGTATAAGCCAAGGGGGATCGAACAAGAACATTAATAAGGCCAAGTCTTGCAAGGGTTGCCTGTATTACTCCTCGCAGTTGAAGACCAAACACCGCAACCCTCTCTGCGTTGGATTCAGCAGGGCTTTACAACAAGGTATGCCAATTCATATTTATCCTGCAAATGCCCCCAAATTAGCTTAGGTTTTATCCCTTAACTTGTTTATTATTGATTACTCTTACAATTTTGTTTTCATATCATGATCGTTATTCATTTGCATTTGCTAATTTACTTAATGTTTGCATTTGCTAGTTCAATTTAGTGACAGTTGACTGGTAGTGGTGTGGGTGCAATTGCGCATGAAAGACTGTATTGTGGGAATATAAAGCTTTCCTGTTATAGATTATTTTCCTCAGGTTTGAGGCGTCTCTGGTATATAAAATTTAGCTGTTTTCTGCAAAGATGGGAGATATAGAAGATTCTTTAGAAGAACCACTTATTCATGACAACAGGAATGGGGATATATAAATTTCAAGATCATTAAGAATTACTTGATTACACCATTATACAAACATTTTTTACACTTTTCCTCCAAATTTACATCAAAATTTTCACTATAAGCCCTGTTGTTTTATAAATGATGATATTTTGGTTTTCTCAATTGGCTTTCCTTAACATTTTTTGTAAATTATTTAAATTAATATATAGATGTTATCAAACACTGTTCTTGATATAGACTGTTGCATATCACATGCCTCTTATCCATTCTCTGTTCAAACCGTCTTCTGAATTGCAAACAATGCTTGGTATGGTAATCTGCAGGTGTTCATAACTTCATATTCCTTGTTTGTTATAATAATTCCTGTTCTTGTTTATATTGGTTGTGACATTACATTATTTATGATATGCTTTTCTTTGGGGGTGCGGCGTGGGAAGGGGGATTGTTATGGAGCAGGGGGCTTCAGTCTCAGAGATATGCATATGGTTTAAAATGTCTAGATCAAGGAAAATATTAAGGAATACAAAGAGAATTGGAGCCAAACTTGACGGGTTCAAAGGTAATCGGATTTCTTTTTCCTGTTGGATTGATTCTGTTGTATTTATAGAATGAATAATGTAGTAGTTTTTCAGGAAAGGGATAGGGTACATTGCCAAGAGTATTAGATAGGTTATTCCATTGCATGCTATATCGTATGAGATTGATTATCAAATATTTCTACTGCTAAATTTAACAACATCAATTTAAGAAACGAGATATAATAAAAAATGTCAACACCAATAATTATGTCATCCAATAGGTAGAAATATCTTTTTAATTTAAGGATGAGTTAACTGATGATTGAAATCAAATCACTTATGGTTCCATGGGGGGTTTGGGCTTCTATTTTTATGGAGCAAGAGATTCGATGGAAAAAAAATAAAAAAATTTGTGCTATGGTATTAATTGGAATCTTTTGGAGAAAAATAGAAGCCCCTACATGAATATTTCAGCTTTCATTTATTTATTATTTTTTATCAAACCAACTACAGTTCATTCCTTAAATTTTGGAGCTTAAAATTTTAAGCAGAATTGCAAGATTAAATCCATGGGACCAAGAACTTTAAAATATTCCTATAAAAGCTAAGCAACATATGCTGAGATTTTTAAGAAAGCCCCCTCCATGGGACCTTACCCTTAATCTACCTAATAGTTCAGTTAGGGCACGGTCCCCATGGTGGGGGCTTCCTAAAAATCCGGTTAAATTTTTAGCAGCATATTTTGAAGCTAGTGGTCCAAGCTTCAAAATTTAAGCAGGCTAGTGGTGGAAAGGAATGCTGGGAATAAAAAATTAATAAATAAATATCATTTCCCTCCAAGAGTGGCAGGAAAGTACTCTTAAACCCGCATTCTCACCAGCTGAAATTTTCAGTCGCCTACTTGTTTAGGCTGAAAAAGATTCTATTTAATCCTGTAGCAGAATTTTTTTTCCAGTGAAAACACCTGCTACTGAAAATAGGAGCCCAGGCCCCCATGGGACCGCTCAGTTATTTTCATGAATCTTCATATTCATGTGTTTGATTAAATAAAATATTGAAGGATCTGTTGGCTGTTCATTTGATTGAAGCAGTTAGAAAGGAAATATACTGTTCAAATGCGAAAGTCATAAAATAATGAAATTCGAAGCACCAGGTAATAATATAAGCTTCCCGCAAAAGGATTCTGGAAGCCGAGAAGGAAAAATCTGAGATGAGACAATTATCTATCCTACTCAGTGACATGATTATGATAGAAAACGGAGTTGAATCTTTCCCAACACGCAAGCAATCGAAAGTTTCTTCGCGAGCAAGCCAACCGCGTTGTAGAAAGTTGAATCCGCGTGCCCAAACTACACTTGGTCATCGTTTTTAACTACGCAGAAACTTCGCCATACAATAAACAATGCCGCGTTCACCGTCGGCCCTCCTATATTACTCCATACACCTTATTCCATTTCCACATCTTCATCTACAACATCTTTCCCTGCTAGATTTGATCTGAATATATTTCTCTGAGCTCGCGTCTCGTGGAAGGTCTTAGAGATAGAATTGATGGGCGAAGGCGCCAAACATGGTCCGACCTTCAATGGAGGGTACTATTCAGCAGGAGGAGGCGTAGCCCCCATTCCTCCACCGACTGCAGTTTACGTACTCCCCGAACGCAGACGCAGAATCCCCTCCTTCTTAAAATTCCTTATACATTTTATCGTAGGCCTCGTCATAATCATCGGCATCGCAGCACTTGTTTTCTGGTTAGTCGTGCACCCAACTAAGCCCAAATTCTACGTGGATGGTATTAATTTGAGTAATAGCTCAGGCAGCGGCAGTAACATCGCGTTGGACATGAGCGTTCGGAATGCGAATAAAAAGATGGGCATCTATTACGACACCTTCTATGCAACAACCTTTTATGGGGGACAGAGTATTGCGTTCACAGAGCTGCAGGAGTTTTATCAGGGCCACAAAAACACCACCGTTCTCCGTCCTACTTTTGTCTCCACTGTGTCGTTGACATCTTCCAATACAGGGGATGTGGCCGACATAGAAGTCAAACTGCGATCTCGCCTTCGTTTCAAGGTGGGCAAATTAAAAACCCGTCGTTACAGACTCAAAGTAAAGTGCCGCTTCTCTACGCTGCTCAATGAAACAACTGCAACGACCTTCACCAGAAAGAAGTGCAAAGTGGACGTGGACAGATAGATTAATTTTGCCGCAGGCCTTAGCTGAGTTCTTATATAGATCGACTCTTTTCTCTGTTTCTCTGTTCACTGAGCGCATTCATTTATTGGTTATTTCTTTACGTCTGTTAGTGTGGATTACATTGTTAAATAACCGGCTGTTGTTGCTGTGTTAAGTATAATAAAAAGGCTTATTATTATTATCATTTTTATATTATACCGTTTCTGAATGCCCATCGTATTTGAGAATGGCAAATGATCTTTGATAACGTCTTTAGAATTTTTCCAGAAAATTCACCACTAATTACATTTCTAGATCAACTTTACAATCGATATATCTTTGTTAATAATTGTAAAGGAAAATCTCACCTAATGTTTCCTATTACATGTGGTATCATACTATGTAACTATTATGTTATTTTAGGTGTAAATTAGATTTAAATTAATAAATTTAGTTAGGTTTAATATAAATGTAAAGCATAGGCAACACAGAAGGTACATCAAGCATGTATTTGTATTTTCTATGATAGTAAATATTGACTATATATTAGAATAGGAATTTAGAAAACATATAGATAGTTGTGAACAACTAAAATTTTGATGTTTTAAATTCTAAGATGAAACTGCACTAGTAAGAATGAGCTTCAAGATCTACAATCTTAGTTGAAAATTGTCATTCTTGAATTTCCTCTACAAAATATTTGATTTTAGAGATGTGATATTCAAAAACACCTTTGATAGCTTTCTATATTAAGCTATGAAATATACTACCTTCTCTCTTATACCCTAGTCACTTGTTCCTTTTCAATTGTTATTCACAAGATTTGAAGAAAAATATGATACAAGATTACCTAAATGATGATTAAGAGTGATTCATATCCAAGTTTGAAATAAAAAACCTAGATCAAATCTTCCCTTATTTTCTTTCACAAACTTTTCAAACTCTTAATGCTTCATTTTTTCAAAATATAGCTTTGCATTCTTTAATAAAGCCCTAATTTTTTTTCAAAAAAATTCTCTTCCAAAAATAGAAATCTAAAATGAATGATTTTGACATAATTTAAGGGATTGTAAAACTAGCTCTCAAATAATTTGGTAATGATTCTGACACAAAATTAAGGACAATAGAAGGATGAATTCAAGGCACAAAACAAAAGGCTTTAAATAAGTGAATGGTGAATAAAAAATTGTTGACAACTGAATTATTAAACGAAGAACTTTCTTTTTGTTGATGGAGATTGTTACATTGCCTAGATGCTATGCATTTCCTATAATTCAATTTCACTGTCCCCAAAAATAAATTGATTTACAAAGGAAGATAGGTGTTTTTTTTGGAATTTATAGATTGATTACTATGTCTTTAGAAACATAACAATCTTAATATTATTAAGATACTTTGATGTGAAATATCTCCATTTGACTATTTTTCTCTCTCTATCTTTGCACCACTATGCACTCCCCATAGGTAAATGTAAATTTTTTATAGATTTATTTTATTGATTGCTATCTTAGGATCTCTTTCTTCATAATATTTATGAACCCAGTTTTCTTATATGTTAAGATTACTATTACTAGATTTTAATTAATTTCAGAACTCAATTTAATTCAATATTAATAAAACATGGTCAATTTGTAAATCATATTCCCTTTGTAAGAAGTGCTGCACCCCATCCACTCCTTTGTCATTGCTCACATCATACAATAAGATTTGAACTTGAAAAATCCAATAATCTTCTCAAATAGAAGGAAAAAAAGCATGCATTTAATACATCTCTGTTGGCGAATATTACATTGGTTGGCAAATATTACTTTGAAACTGTAACTGTTGCTAGTCGGTTACCTGTCAACTGTTCCGCTCAACCGTTCAACCGCACAGCTTCTTTTCCCTTTTTATATACGCAAATGTAATACCAAATTAATGACAATTTTAGTTTCATCCTCTCATTTGGTATCAGAGCATATTCTGCTTTCTTGTGCCTATCCTCGTGTGTCTGCTAGTTCTTTCTCTGGTGTGATGAATCCTTGAGTACTACCTCGCAACACTCAGAAGGTTGCAGATGCTCTATCAAGGCGTCTGCAATAATGTGAAGTCAACAGGTAAGTTGAAGATTGCTCGAAGGCAGAATTGACGGAGGAATTCGAAGTGTTAAACTCTGCAACAAGCGCAAGGAATGATTCCACTGCAAGACTAGCACGATATTGTTGCATGATTGTAGTAAAAGACACGCATTGTATACATTTGGTTTCAACTGCTGAAGACTTCTGGTGGAAGAGGCATGACCTCTGCAACGTACTGGCTATTTCTAAAATTAATTATGCCGGTTGCAAGGGTTTGAGCCGTGAGGATGATAAAATGCGATTGATCTGTTGCAGAAACTGCGCTTTGCCAGGGCATCTTGGATGAAGTTCTTCTGTCTCGTCTCGGGAGTTCCTGTAAGTTCATACATTATTCTCTAAATTGTATTAGTGATTTCCTGGTTTGTTCATTCCCGGAGAAGGCAAAGGAGGGAGTTTAAACATGGCATCATAACTAGCAACAGAGAGGTTCTTTAATGCTGCTATCATATGGTGGTAATTGCATCTATTAGTGGTTTGTGATTCGGCATTGGTATAAGGCACATGTAGGACAAAAGGACATTGGGATACATGTTTTTAAAGGTATGTGTGAAGTTCTTTTACACAATCCGTGAATTGGGGATTATCTCAAGCACTGGAAGAATGGAGTATGACAAGTGCCTAATGTCATAATGAAGCCATGAGTCATTTGGTAGACCTGCAGAAGGCACTCTTATGTAGAAGACTCAATGTATCATGTTTGTTTTGAGTATCTTTTTTATTTCAAGAAGAAGAAGATGCGTATTCTGATGATGAGTCTGGATGCTGGTAAGACTATTATTTTGTACAAGTTGAAATTCGATGATATCATTACTTCCACTCCCACGATTGGTTTCAATGTCGAGACTGTTGAGTTGCATGATGTTGTTCTTCTAGTCATTGCAAAGAATGTTATATGTTGGAAGCATATGGGAGATGTGGTTACTATTCATAAATTTCCTGATGTTAAATATGGGGAAGCATTGAAATATGGGTTTATCAATGGAGTGATCGATCAAGAGTCTATTACTCCTCTATCAAAGGTTGCAGTACTTCCTCTAGTACTATTTTTGGTGGGTTGGTACTTTGAGCCTGATGCAATACAAGGAAGAAGAAAAATCAACTGATCTCAAACACTTTTCTCTTTAATGGACTCAATCCATTTGACACACGTATTCAACTATATATATATTCCCTCTGGAGCAATATTCAATTCAATTATTCAAAAATAGGAGTTCCAAACTCATCCAAGATCTTCAAAACTCTATCTCAATCAGATTCAACAGTTACCAAGGCCTGCCTATTCATCTTTCATCACTTCTATTATGACTGTCCTTAAATGTGCAACATTTGTCCTTCATAACCACAAACCTCTACCAAGCATTCCAAGTCACAAACAACCAACACAAAACTGGAAACATCTTCATAAAGGTTAGATCAGCATACTCAAACTCATTCAAAGCCCAAGAACTTAGATTCATGGATTTCGTGCAAAGAACTTCATTGACTGTCCAATTCCTAGCAGCCCTGCAACATTAAACTGTCAGAGATAACTCTTAACTTGGACCACTATTCAAGTCTGTAAAAAACCTTTCAAACACCTTTTCATGACCACTAAATGATATCAAAATCTCAACATTGGTTACTTTGAGGAAAGATTGCAAAAACATGACTGTCCACGTTACAAGAAGGCCTATTTAGGCTTGTTACAAACATGGGTTATTGGGTCTAACCCTTCTAGGTTCAATCTCTCTCAAAAAAATGTTCAAACACCTTTCATTGGGCATGCTTCTGCTCAATAAACCATCTGAAGTCCTTTCCCTAAGGTATTTTATCAATCCCTAGGTCTTATTCCTCCAAACTGTTTGCAAACGCTCAGTTTTAGCAGGGCAGTCACTTATATTGGATTCTAACTTATGAATTTCACCAACTCAAAACATGAAATGGATTCAAAAAGCACATAACCACCTTTTAAAACCAATATCATTCAAGAGATCTCAGAAAAACCATAAACACAACCCTTTCCTTATCACTGTATACTATGTTTACCCAGATTTTCTCAAATTACAGACTTAGGGCCTTGTATAATCTGCCCAAGATCACAATCAAAGGCTCTGAAAGCTTGTGTTATCTTAAATAATCTAACAAAATATCTCCACACCAAAAATTAGCATATTTCATTGGCCAGAACAAGAGAAACTAAATTTTGATTTCACATTGATTACCCCAAACAGGGTTTGGACTGTAATTACAAAAAATAGCATAACTTCTTTAAAAATGAACCAATCTTCATGAAACTTGAACTAGATGGAAGGTGATTGGATGATTTACGATTTTTAATCATTTAGGCACACATTTATATCTGTACAGATCCGTACAAGGGTCTGAAGCATAGAAATTTTGTAGAAAATGCACAAAAACAGTGATATTCTTTATTCCAAACTTCAAATCTCCATCACCCACACCCAATACAAATGTACAATGGCCTTTTATAGGAATTCCAAGATGTCTCTTCAGTTTCTAACTAATTTCAAGTGCCTAAAAACTGAAATGACCCCTTGCAACTTTACAACTTTTGCATTTTTTTATATTTTTTGCACTTTTTGACCTAGTAAACATCAAGTGACCCCATAATGACCTAAATATGCACAAAATAATTTATTTAACCTTGTTACAAGGTCAAGACACCAAATTTGATCATTTTTTCAAGAATTTACCTGATGAAAACATGATTTGCAAAGGTGCTCCTGCACCATACTCCCAGCCAAAAAAAGAATCCAAGTCCACTTGGATTGATGTTGTCAATAACCTTCATTCCTTGTATGCTCTTCCTCAAATTGAAATTGCTTCTAACCACCTTAATTTTCACCTTAGGTTTGAATTTGTCCATGCAAATCAACTTCCTATCTTGACTGCCCTCTGAAATCATATTCATTACCCCTTGATGCACCTCAGTACCTTGTTCCTCCCTTTGTCCTTTGATCTGCAAGTTGTTCCTTGTCCAAAAAATTAGTACAACAAAGAAATAATATATTGATTCTAACACATTACCTCCATCATTCCTCAATTCCTTGTAGATTCCCAAGGCCAACTCATCCATAATCATTCCTTTCATCAACTCGATGTCTTCAAGTTTTGAAATCAGGTCTCTTATCTTTGTCATACCTTCATCATGCTTGGGGATGTCTATAATACTTTGATCTTCTTCATCCATGAACTCTTCTTTAGCATCTTCAAAGACTTCTTGTTCATTCATCCTCATTTGTCTTCTTCTCTTCTTGATTATCTTCCTTATAGGACATGAAACTTTCTTGTTTACCTTCAAGTTCCAACTTGTTGCTTGCTTCATCATTTGTTCTGTCTTCACCACGGATTCTTGGAACTCTTTCTCAAATCTTCTCAACTCTTGCTTGAAATCAGCTATCTCCTTATCCATCTTCTCTTGTCTCTTTCTTTGCTTTCTTTCTTCCTCTACCTGCAAATGCTTTCTCAGTATCTCCATTTCTTCAAGATGGTCTCAACAAGTATCTCCTTGCTTCTACTCTCTCACTTTTAACAACTTTCTCTCTACCTTCTCAATGGCAACAACCAGGTTCTCCTCACCTACAAACAACCAACAAACCACACAACTACAAAACCACAACTCACAAACCAACTTATCAGCCCAAATCTTTCCTGGGCTCTAATACCATTTGATGCAATACAAGGAAGAAGAAACACTATCTGATCTCAAACACTTTTCTCTTTAATGGACTCAATCCATTTGACACACTTATTCAACTATATATATATTCCCTCTAGAGAACTATTTAATTCAAATATTCAAAAATAGGAGTTCCAAATTCATCCAAGATCTTCAAAACTCTATCTCAATCAGATTCAACAATTACCAAGGCCTGCCTATTAATCTTTCATCTTTTCTATTATGATTGTCCTTAAATGTGCAACATTTGTCCTTCATAACCACAAAGCTCTACCAAGCATTCGAAGTCACAAAAACCCAACACAAAACTAGAAACATATTAACAAAGGTTAGATCAACATACTCAAACTCATTTAAAGCCCAAGAACTTAGATTCATGGATTTGGTGCACAAACCTTCATTGACTATCCAATTCCTAACAGCCCTACAACATTAAACTGTCAGAGATAACTCTTAACCCAGATCACTATTCAAGTTTGTGAAACACCTTTTAGACACCTTTTTATGACCACTAAATGATATCAAAATCTCAACATTGGTTACTTTGAGGAAATGTTGCAAAAACATGGCTGCCTACATTACAAGAAGGCCTATTTAGGCTTGTTACAAATAGGGGTTATTGGTTCTAACCCTTCTAGGCTCAATCTCTCTCAAACAAATGTACAAACACCTTTAATTTGGAATGCTCCTACTTAATAAACCATATGAAGTCCTTTCCCTAAGGTATTTTATCAAACCCTAGGTCTTATTCCTCCAAACTATTTACAAATGCTTTGTTTTAGTAGGACAGTCACTTATATTGGATTTTAACTTATGAATTTCACAAACTCAAAACATGAAATGGATTTAGAAAGCATGTAAACACCTTTTAAAACCAATATCATTCAAGAGATCTTAGAAAAACCATAAACAAAACCGTTTCCTTATCACTATATGCTGTGTTTACCTAGATTTTCTCAAATTACAAACTTAGGGCCTTGTATAATCTTCCCAAGATCACAATCAAAGGCTCTACAACCTTGTGTTATCTTAAAGCATCTAAAAAAATACCTCCACACCAAAAATTAGCATATTTCATTAGCCAAAACAAGAGAAACTAAATTTTGATTTCACATTGATTACCCCAAATAGGGTTTGGACTGTATTTACAAAAAATAGCATAACTTCTATAAAAATGAACCAATCTTCATGAAAATTGAACTAGATGGAAGGTGATTGGATGATTTACCATTTTCAATCATTTAGGCACTCATTTCTATCCGTACAAATCCGTACAAAGGTCTGAAACATAGAAATTCTATAGAAAATGCACAAAAATAGTGATATTCTTTATTCCAAACTTCAAATCTCCATCACCCACACCCAATACAAATGTACAATGGCCTTTTATAGGAATTCCAATATGTCTCTTTAGTTTCTAACTAATTTCAAGTGCCTAAAAATTGAAATGACCCCTTGCAACTTTACAACTTTTGCATTTTTAATTTTTTTTTGCACTTTTTGGACCTAATAAACATCACGTTACCCCATATAATTACCTAAATATACACAAAATAACTTATTTAACCTTGTTACATGGTCAAGACACCAAATTTGATCATTTTTTCAAGAATTTACATGATGAAAACATGATTTGCAAAGGTGCTCCTACACCAGAGCCATTATTAGAGGTTGCTGGCACTAGAGAATGGAGGAATTTCCATTATCTCAAGTTAGCTTCTCAGTTTGAGATGATGTTTTGCATGAGAAGAATTTTTGGCTTTATTTTCTTTCATTTCCTTGTTGCTGATAGATTTGAAGAATACATATATTGTGAAGTTTTTTTTTTGGAGACAGATAAGGGGTTTTGTGAAGAGCTCAATATGGATTGTTGCCTAGTGAGTACTCAAGGCTTTAACCAAGGATTACACCTTTACGAGGGTCGAGGAGACAACTTCAAGGATGGTTTTCCAATAATTATGGTCTAGACCAAGGGTTATACCTTTACGAGGGCTGAGAAGACAACTTGGAGGGTGATTGTCCAATAACTACAATCTATAATTCAAAAGGTTCATGGGAGGAACAACTCGAGAATTTAGCTAGGGGCTACACCTTTATGAGGGTTACGAGGTAACTTGGAGGATCCCACCTCATTTAGGATTTGTTTCTTCAAGGAAGATCTTCACAAAGATGTATATATACATTTAAAATCAACAAGTTTTGTTATGTAAGCCTTAAGGGGGGGTCCCTTGGAAAAGTGAATAAGAACTTTCAGGGGATACATTTGTAGGAACAATGTAATAAGGAGGGGAGTGTTGGTGGATATTACATTTGTTGGAAAATATTACTTTGAAACTGTAACTATTGCTAGTCGGTTACTTGTCAACTGTTCCACTCAATTGTTCAACCACACAACTTCTTTTACCTCTTTATATACGCAAATGTAATACCAAATTAACAACAATTTTAGTTTCATGCTCTCAATCTCATAGTTTCAATATAGTATAATAACATGTACATGACCTCAATTTATCTTGTTAAATCATAAAAATATCTAGTCTTATACATTTAAGCCCAAGAAAAGTACTTTTCTATCATCTTTCTTTACTCTTTGTAGCTATCCTTTTATTCTATTTTTCCTTCTAACTTCTAGCTATCCTTCCTAAAATCTTCTAATTTTTCTTTTGATGCAAAGGCATCACTTTTTGTGCTATATCTCTTTTCTACCTACCACTTTCTAAATTATTTGTTGTTTTAAATTTTTTTTTTGACCATTTGAGGAGAGATCACCTATACAAGTACATTAATGAACAATAATGTGTGAAAATGATTAAGAATAAATTAGAATAGGAATTTTGAACCCAAAATGAGTAGTTATGCATTTATGATGGGATTTTGAGTGTCACATCAATTTAGGTGAGATTTTGTAGAATCTTCCAAAATTTTAAAAGATTAAAAAGAAGAGAATAGAGAAGAAGAGAGAAACAATCAGATAGAAGGAAAATCTAGAAATAGAAAGAGGAAATCTTGACCAAAAGTCGATCAAATTTATATGTAGTAGACTAACTTGATAGAAAGAAAAAATAAGGGATTCTTGAATTTTAACTCAATATTTTGAAGGGAAGTAAATGTGTATGATAGTAAATTATTATATTTTAAAGTTACACATGAAATAAATATTTATCATTTAAAATAATTTTCTTTCTTGATGTGTGTCTTTTTACTATGGATGGTAAGTTAATTAATTTGTGTGCATAAGTATTTGGATTATCTTATGATTGGTGTGATGTTGTGAGACCCATATAGTGTAGGGCTTAGGTTCCTATAACATAAATTCTTGTTCTTGTAGCAACTATTATAAATTCCTATTACATTGTAGGCAACTTTATGGCATTTTTCAACTACATTAACCAATTAAATGCATTAAATCACCTCTTTATATGTATCATTTTGTTGTTCCTTTACAATCAATAAAGCATTTTACCACTTCATTTGGTATCAAAGCGATTTTATCTCTATACCATGTGTTAAATTTGGATAGAATAGAGCGTAGGGAGTTATCAAAGAAGGAAGAGTTTGGCATATTTCTATGTCATATTTGAGGTGAATGACCAACATTTGCAAAAATAGACATTGATCTATGTTTGTTGGCTACATAATGAAAGAGGCAGATTTAAAGGAAATTATTACAATGTTTTGTATTTTGGTTTGTCATTCTATTGTATTTTTTTATTTTTCTCTTTTGTGTCAATGTTCCATAGGATATTGTTAATAGGCATCCATAACTATTGAGACAATGAAGACATCAACAAAGGTGTGAAAGGTTGTAGGGTTTGAGTGATACAAAAATTAATTATTTCTATAATGCATGGGCACATGATTTATGTCACTAGGCGTTGGTGTGAGACTTGATGTACTATTGTTCCTATGATTGATAGAAGGTGCTACAAAGAAGGTTGTTAGAGATGGTGCTTAAATAGTTATGGAATGAAATTCACTACTAAGAGAAGTGTAGATGTTGAAGACTATATGATGGAATAAGAAGACAAGTGACCTTGCAATGGTTGAAGGTTATTTAAAATTGGGTTATGCCATATTATTTGATTTATCAAGCCATGATCAGTAAGACTGCACATTTTGCCACTGGTATGTACAATTGTTAATATTATAATATTTTTATTTTGAGAGGGTGTGCTTACAGAGGTATAAGAAAATATTAACCATGATGGATCTTTTAGAGTAAGAAGGTTAATAGATTCTTTGAATTGGATATTGATGTAATTGGAAGGAATTATCATTGAAGTGATGAAAATATTTTAATAGAGATTCCATTAGATAAGTATTATGGATTCAACTTTCATATCTGGAGAATGAAAATTCAAATGCAACTAATGAATAAGAATTTATGGGGAATACTGAGTGGAAAAGAAAAGGCACCTATAGATGCAACTAAGTTATTGGATTATAATAGTAGAGATGATAAAACTAAGGCTATTATTGGTCTTGCTCTTTCTGACTCCCAATTACATCATACAGATTTAGATAAAAATAAACATAAATTTGGGATAATCTCAATAAATTTTTTGGAGCAAAGTCATTTAATGTGAAAATTTCCCTAACACTTAAATTGTTTAGGTTCAAAATGGAAGATGGAATCACAATGCCAAGTCATATAAGTAGTTTGAGGTGTCTCATTAGGAAGTTAGTAGAAGTGAAGGCTCCAGTAGATGATGAAGATGTTTTACACAACTTGCCTTCTAAATACAATAATTTTTTTGACTAAAAATGTAACATGCAAAACCTTCACTAAAGTAAAAATTTCCTTAGTTTTCACTATGCAAGTAAACAAACTATGTAACAAGCCATTGCAATAAATTGTTTCTTTCATTCATTGAGAATATACACAAAAAGATGCATACAATATACAATAAGGATTATGTTTCAATATAATAACTTTACAACTTACAATATTCCAACAATGTACATAGTTACATACATAGCTCAACTAAGCTTTAAAACAAATAGTTATATATGGTCCAGGATCCTCCTTTCAAATATTTGGTCTTTTGTTGCCGGTTGAGGATGAGAAGCATCACTCAAATGCTTTTTTGCCAACCATAGACTCATATTCAGTCCCCCATACATCTATCATTTGATAGATGCCCCTACCCTTTGATGAAGAGATTGGTAGAGTAACCAGGTATCGACAACCAACTGAGCTTAGTGTTGTGTCCTACATGATGAACTTGTAAACCCATAATGTAGGACTAGCATGCAATAACTAGATCACAATGAATTGATAGTGGAGCCAGAGGAAATCACACTACTTTGGCCAAAGTGTTCTCACTGAGTACTTTGAGTGAAGGTCATTCTTTTCACTTACACTACTCAAGCTCAATTTGACTTAAGGCCACTATAATCTACACATATGTATTTCCTTCAATGAGTAATATTTAACCCCAAAGATAGCCTATCACTAGTCCTACAACTTAGGATATATCTCCTTAACAAAATAAATGTACAAGCTTACTCCCATAATGTACATACAACCCTAGGAGTAATTCACTAGCTATCTTAGTTAAATCAAATAACTTAGCTATGGGTAACTCTCAAGCTACCCTTGTTAAATCATCTCTAGTATGTTAATACTTATGAAAAATGTAATCCTCCTATTATGGAGTTGTAGAAACTTAAAAATGTCTCAATGGATCACATTAGCTAACTAACATCATTTCATCCTCAAACCCATCCTCTTTTCGCTTGTTTAATTAAATAAACCTAATTATTTAATTAAATGTCTCATTTTCACCTATTAATCTAATTGACCTAATTGGGTTAATTCACCCCCTCTCACATTTACATTTCATCCGATTTAATTAAATAATGCAAATGATTTAATTTTAACCCTAAGTCCTCTTATTTAATTAAATAACCTAAGCTATTTAATTAAATATCATATTTGCATCTCCTTTTCATTAAATAAAACAATAATTTAATGAATATCCTCACATTTCTCATCTTACACATTCAAATTTAGTTTTAATTAACTAAATTGCTAATTTCCCTCTCATCCACTTGCATAGGGAATATTCCAAAGGAATATTCTCTTATTTTCCTAAAAAAAAAAGGTAATGATTACTCAAAACAAACTTTGAATTTTTTTTTTTTAAATTTGTTGCAAAGTGTGTTTGTTTGCATGATTGTGAGCCCTTGATCTTTTCTTGATCCATGTGATATTTGATTCTCATACATTGATGAGTATCCTTGATCCATGTTTCATCCTCCTTTCATTTGTGACCATTGATAGATCAAATCAATCTCATCCATTGCTTTTTCATTTGATCTCCATTAAATCAATTATTTAATGAATATCATATAAATCCCCTAATTTTCATAATTACAACTTTGTTTCAATTTGAAAAATTACTAGTTCTCCCACTTGCAAGGGAATATTCCTCCTAAGTTGCAACATTCCTCCAGAAGGGGAATATTTCCATAGAATATTCCTTCCCCTTTTGCATAATTAAACTTTGTTTTAATTTGAAAAATAACTATTTCCTCACCCATGAGAATATTCCAAAGAACATTCTTTCTCCTTCAATCATTTGAAAAAGGGATATTCTCACTTGGCTTCTTGAGCAAGCTAAACTTGTGACTTCTTGAGCAAGTTAGCATGTCACATATGTGTGTAGGTCAAAAGTGTGTTTGTTTGGAATAAATGAGAACCCTTGATTAAATCTCATCTTGCATTCTCACCTGATGCGAATCCATGATCCATGCCCCCTATTTCCTCCATCCCTGACCATTGATTAGCTTTTTCAATATTATCCCTTCATTTTTCATTTGCTCTCCTATAAATATAACACTATTTGGAGACAAATGGATCCATCTTTCAATTACAAAATTATGTTGTTGAATTCACTCACATTCACACTCATACTTTACTCACATTTAGCATATTTTAGCTCATTTTTAGTTGCATATTATCTTTAAGCTTCCATTAGTGACTTCCATGATAACATAGATGCATACATTTAGCTTATTTGTTAATTAGGATTTTAATCTTTTTAAGCTTCTATACATTTAAAGTAGATTTGCATACACCCATATCAATTATCTTAGCATAAATCATGTTAAAATAGCTTGCATCATATTCATTTAGCTTTAAATCATGTTTTCATACACATCTATCAATGGTTTCATCAATTTTCTTCAATAAAACTGATTGAAACAAGCTCATTATCCAAGGATTGGGAAATGATCACCATTCCACATCAATGCGACACCACTCCCCCAATAGGATAAGTTTTAGTGTCTTAGATTAGAGGTTTTTCAAGCTTTCATGATTTAGAATGTTAGTTTTAATGGCTTCTTTTTCTTTGTTTGCAGTGAATGATCTTATTGGGATTAATGCTTAGTGGGTTAAATATGCCCCGAATTTGTATGGATCGGGTGTAGCTAACCTTCAATAATGTCATTGGTCATAGGAGTATCTACAAACACTTCACAAAACAATATAATAGCTTCTAATTCCTTTTCAAAGTGTAATATTATTTTTCACCTAAATGCAAGTATTCAAAATAGACTTAACTAAAGTAATCATGAAACAATCTTTTAAAAATCCAAGACAATAATAGAAGATTATCCTCATGCCTGTATTCGCTTATCCAACTTGATTGACTACAATCCAACTTTCCCAAAACAACAACTAGATTGGCTTTGTCCTCTCAAGTGATACCACAATAATCCTTTATCTCTCTAGTTGATAGTATACTTCACTCAATATGCTAATACTCTCACAAATACTCACAACTCTCTCTCTCAAAATAAAGTAGAATAATGCAAATAAGAATTACAGAGAAAAATGTATAAAATGTGGAGCATAATGTGTATGAAATGCATCCCAAACAAGTGAGTTTTCTCTACTATTTATACAGTAGAAAAGAGACTTCTCATCCTATAGAATAGGCATGAGTATTGACAACAAAATCCATGCATCAAAACTCACGCAACTTAGCTAAAAGGTGGCACACAAATAAGAAAATACTCAGCTAAACAAAGCTTCAAGTCAACACATGATGAAAATAGTGTAATTCAAATTTCTTTCACAATGAACATCTACAACATATAGGATTCATAAGATGGCACCAAAGCAATCATAAACCTCATACAGAGTTAGCATAGTTTCTACTTGTTGAACTTTAATCCAAGGGTGATCCCATAATAGTGGTTTACACTAAAATTTTTGGCCAAAATTTGGACACTTGAAATTATTATTTTAACTAAATCTTCACATTCGGGCACCTATAGCTGGCTGGCTTGTGAAGAATTTGAAGATGGGTACAAACTAGAGTCTCATCAAATTTGTCTGTAGATTCTAAAAATATTTTTTTTCAAAAATTTTGGAATCAAATTTCACTTCTTTTTCCATCTCCCACGAAAATTGATTTATTTCAGAAAACAACATTTTTGAAAAGTGACGCACACCGTATAACGCATAACTTTTTTTCCATTAAGGATAAAATTCTAATTCTTTCAAATTTAGTTTTGTAACTTTAATATCTAGTGCTTCCACTTGGTTAGATAGTTTTTATTAAATATTTTTCCTTAATCAAGTTTCAAAGTCAAACAAATTCTGGTCGAACCTGTGCTGACCGTGCGTAACTTTTTTTGTATATGTCAAATTTAATTTATGAATTTTTTGTTGGATCAAGGACTTCAATGTCTGGTGCACTCATATTTTAAATTTTTTTTTAATAATCTTCTATTTTTCCACATGTGAAGAACAAAGAAATTCATTTTTGATGAAAAACCTATGTTTAATAAAACTTAAAAAACAAATACATAACAAAACCAAAACATATTAAAAGTATATTCATTGGATAGCTTGTTCTGAGGAATACCATAATCATTTTAAATAAATTTTAAATGAATTCATTTGATCCCCGAAAAGCTAAATCAAAAGTGATTTTTTATCTGACATTTTGTTAGGTGTAAAGGAGAATCATCTATAGGTATGGTTTAAAAACTAAGCGGAGTTCTATCCAAGGGAGTTTGATCTAAGGTGATTTGATCAAACCCTCTTCAATTGGAATCCTTAAAATGGAACTTTTAAAGGCTTAAATCATTATATTTTCTAAAATATGTGATTTCAGCTAAAATTGTTTCTCTCGAGAAATTGTAAGCCACTATTATGGCGGCACCCTCAGTATAAAAGTAATGTACGGCTTACTTGGCTCGTATGGAAGCTTAGTCTAGCATGAGTTGATTCATCTCGTTAATCAATTTGACCAATTCATTGACCTGTTGTTAAGTAACCTTGCATGCATTTATTTTTTGTTGATATTTATGCAATGACAAGGTGTCTAACAGTTTACTAAGTCAAAGATATATCAATGGAAAGCATTGACCAAGTCTCTATTGTTATATTAACTTAAAGCCAAAAATTCATATTGTTTTTAACTAGTCCATTACACGTGGACAACATTGAGTAATATTCATCCTCTTAAATAAAATCACAAGTAATATATATTTGGCCTTTGAATAAGTCAATTAATTAGCCTTAAATATTTGTATGAGTTAATCAACTCCCAAGCAATTGATAATGTTTAAATATATATTAATATATCTCATATATATACATGTATACACCTAAAAACGGTCATCATATATTCAATTAATTAAATACAACCTATTTGATTAATGCTTCAACTACATATAAATAAGGTCTTACTTTATTATATTGTTCACTCTTCTTTTAATTCTCTAAAATCACATTGTTCTAAATAATTGAATAAACAAAATACCCTAAACGTGTTTATTTAATTAACCTTCCTTAATGCTAATTAAGAATTAGAGCACATTTCTACAACTTTTTGTGTTCCACCTCATAAAGGTCACATGAAAATAAATAAGCCTAATTATTAATTAGAATTATCCTCGCACACTTCCACCAATGAGAAAAAGCACATGGCTTTATTCCCCCACACTTCCCACAAATTTGGAGCACAGGGGTCTTTGTTTCACACACTTGGGAATTCCATACATTTGGCATGTTTCCAATTGGTCAAAGGATTCTCTCCACACACATGGCATGTTGTCTTTGGTCAAGGGCACAACATCCTGATTCCTTTCATCTCCACTATCTATTATTTCTCCTTCAAATCTAGACCGTTGATAGGTGACACCTCACAAAATGCTTGAGAAACCCTATAAATACACCCTCTTGCCTTAGCATTTATCATCCACAATTTAAGTAAAGTTACTATTCAGGTTTATCTTAGGAGCTTGGAGCTTTCATGGAGTCTTATACTTAGTTTTCATATCATGTGTTACTTTGCATTCTCATCTTAGATTAATTAAATTGCTTCATAGTTACATTTTAGGTTAGTTTATTTTATGTTTTCATTCGATCATATGCATAATCATGGATAGTTCATTTTAGTTTCATATCATCTCACTCATCTCCACTTTTTCATTTATCATCAACACCATCCTTCTTTTATCATTGTATCCATTATCCTTTCCATCATTTTGTTTCATTTAGAAGCATACCACTAATCATTTCAGCACACATTTGCACATAGAAATCATCTTAGATTGCATATTAAACATCAAGTCTCATTTTCTAGGTAGTCATTTTAACAACCTTTATGCCCATATAAATCTGAGGGCCAAACCATTTAATAAATCCCTAGAAATAGAGGACAATGATACGTATTTGAAAGGTTTGATTGTATTATGAATAGAGTAGTTTTACTTGCTTCAAACTTTGAATGTAAATTGTCTCATTAAGGTTTGTGTTGACACTAGAATACTCTCCACATTTGACACACACACAATACATATATATGTATATCAATGTATATATATGTATATGTATGTATATGTATGTATATGTATAAATATATGTTTTTGAAAGAGGAAAAATAGGTTTTACAGGGACCTGAAACCGCAGAGTTTAAACAACAAAAGATAACAAAATAAGTCCAAACAAACAAACGGCTGTCCCAAAAAGGAAATGACAGCACAAAGAGACAACAGGGCCCAAAAAAGGACCGCCCAAAAAACCAGAAACAAACACCACCGCACTACTCCAAGGTGTTCAATAACTCCTCAGCCTCCTTTTCAACATCCTTCATATCCTGTAACCCCTGCTTGAGGATTTGAGCCGTATGTGACGAAGTCGGGGTCTTCCTCTTAGTGTTAGCCCGGGTACGAGTCGAAATCCTTTCACCAGCAGATCTGTAGCCTCCTCTGTCCACATCCAAATCCACGACCAGCGAACCCTTTTGGTTTTTTTTGAGCTTTTCCACCATTGCATTGATGATAATGGTGTTATGCCTGGCAATTTTGTGATTGTTCGCCACAGTGGCCATAATATTTTGGCCTATCTTGGACGTACTGCCGCCCAGTACTCGTCAATCTTTTCCTAGGCAAGGGAGTTTCCTATTCTTCATTCTCTTTACGACTCCAGCTCATCTTTTGCTCCAAATCCCTAACCCTATTGCTTAGGTCTATATTACAGCCTTTCAAATCACAGACTTCCTTCTGGGTCCACTTGAGAATAGTGAAAAGGCCATCCGTACTTTTTTTCTGCCACACTCACAATATCCTTAGGCTTGAGCTTATTCAAGGCCGAGTTAATTTCATCCTGAATAGGGGAGTCATAAGGGCCATTCCCAAATCTTCAAGACGTAGGGGCACTAGGGGCTGATTCCTTACTAACCATGGGTTTATCAGAAAGAATTTCCATGGAATTCCCAGAATACGAAACAAGTTTCATAATAGAGGTACCTTTAAAACCAGAGACCAAACCCAATTAGGGCATCAGGGAGATAGCTAGGGATTAAAAATAGAGGCTGACAAAGGCAAAACTTGGGGCTAGAGCTCTCATGTAGGAGCTGCAGCAGGACTGTGATGGGCGAGAATCCTTATGGGCTTCTGACAAAATGGGGTGAGGCAATGGTGATAGGACCATGAGAAACCTGGCGGGGGGCAGAGTCGAATTTCCCTACTTATCTGTCTGCGTCATCATCGATTCTTCAATTTCCAGCGAGTTTTGGAAACAAAGCAAGTAAATTTTGATAATGCTCAAAGATGAGCCTAACAAGACCAGGGTGAATAATAGAAGTCCTCCTAGGGTTTCTTTCAACTTCATCGAGGAAATTCTTCAAAGAAGAAAATAAGTAAAAAGGCAGAGATACGAACCTTGTGATGGAAGTGGTTGAGAATGGCAAAGTGGTAACCATAAACTCTGGTGCAGCGCCCATCAACCATGATATATATAATAATAATTCTTAAAAATTTCCTCCAAATAGATTTGATGGACTCCACATCAAAGTAGCTATTGGAAACTTTAACCATCTTAGCGCTATATGTTTAGGAAATTTATTGGTAGCTTCATTAGAAATTAGGCGGTCCCAATAAAATTTCACACCCTTTATTAAGGTGAGTTATCTCACCGATTAAATCCTCATTCAGCTTAACATTCCTGCCAAACAACACAATCTCACCATTTTTCCAATTTTTTACAAAATAGTCCAGCATCCCCTCGTCAGTACCGTGGAGCTTTTCCAAATACGGGACTAAACCTCCCTTTTCAATTCTTTCCCAGGCTTTGTCGTTCTTTCTATGCTCCTGAAAACTGCTCGGCTCCACACGTTTTCTTTCTCCCCCCATTTTCAAAGCTCTGTTAAACAACACCCTACAGTTTCTCTGGGTCCTGTTTAGGCATATTTTATCAAACACCCAGAAAGTGTGCCGGAGACACTTCTTGAAAAAGAAAATGACGTCGGTCCCATCAAATCTAATGAAATCGACATATCAAATCTAATGAAATTGACGTACCTAATCTTTATCTGCTTCATCATGACGAAGACAAACTTCTCTTCCATGCACTGAATCATAATAAATTAGCGCTTTCACTTTAGGATGGAGGTAGTCATTCTTCCTCCACATGTTTTCCCCGCCCTTCTTAACCCCTTTCATTGGCGAAGTAATCTGCCACCTTATTGGCTTCTCTATAGGCGTGGGACACTTTCACTTTATCAAATTTACTTAGTAAGATTTTTGTATCTTCGATCCACTTTTTGATGGTCCACGAGGGGGGGTAAGCCCAAGAATGCAATTTATTATATTCATTGAATCGCCCTCCAACCAAAGACATTTCGTGTTCATCTTGAAGGCTAAGCTAACTGCATGAAAAGTCCCTACAGCTTCCGCAACATGATTAGTTTGGGTGCTGATATCCACAGCAAAAGCCGCAATAAAAGCCCCCGAATTGTCCTTTAAAACCCACCCACTGCTAGCTTTCCCAGGGTTGCCTTTAGCTACACCATCAAAATTGGCTTTCACCCAACCCAAAGGCGGCAAAGACCAACTAGCATTCTCCCTCCCACAAACAACAGGTTTGAGGATATTTGACCCAACTAATTTTGAGTTCCACTTTTCAGCCATAGCAATATCGAAAGGAGACCAGTTAGCTTCATCAACCATTTTTCTTGGAATTAAAGTAAGTTTTCCTTTATAGCCCTTACGATTTTAGCATGCAAGTCCCCTTCCAACATCTCTTTATCCCTAAACACTCTGTTGTTCCTTTCCTTCCAAATATTCCAAGACACAAAAGGTAGAACAAAAGACCATAGCTTTCGCACAAAAGGATTTTTTGAAGGAGCTTTCCATTGCATGAAGAAATATTCGGCGGTAGGGGAAACCCAAGCCACATCAAGAAGCTCAAAAATTTTGCCCCAGATTTGAAACAAAAAGGACAATGAAGGAAAAGATGATTAACAGTCTCAGCTTCATTCTTGCACATATAACATCTATTTGGTAATTGAATTCCTCTTTTTCCAAGATTGTCCAAAGTGAGAATCTTATTCTGTAGCATTATCCAGTAGAAAATATTGATTTTAGGAGTCAGGTGATTAATCCAAGCCTTAGCCCAAAAGGGTGGAGGCTCCATCGGACTAACCAACATAGACGTGGCAGAAGAAACTAAAAAAATACCAGACGGGTTGTCTAACCAGACAGCAAGATCCTCCACCTAGTGTTGAGCTGGTCTTAAGGCTCTGAAGGCCGACTGAACAGGGCTAAGATCCTGACTGATGGTCTTCAAATCAACCCAACCCCCATTCCTCCAATAATCTTTAACCAAGACTCCAAATTCCCTTTTACAATCATTCATCCATTTGTTGAATTTCTCAATTCTGATCAAAGGATCTTTAAAAAGCCACCTGTCTTCCCAAAACCTAACATAATTTCCTTTTCCAATCAGCCAACCAATTCCCATTTCCAACAACTTTCTTCCTCTACCCATATCATTCCAGCATACAGACCCACGAGGTAAAGAAGAGGAATTTATAATCTCATTAAAAGACTCATAGTTATTAAAATATTTGGCTTTTAAGGTATCACGCCATTCTCCATTCAAAGTAAGAGTTCTCCAAAGTTGTTTAGCAAGAAGGGACAGATTCAGAACTTTAATTTTCCTTAAGCCTAGGCCCCCCCTCGATTTGGGTCTACAAACTAGATCCCAACCAACAAGTGGCATTCTCTTCTTGTCCTCCACACCTGACCAGAGAAACCTTTTCTAATTTTTTTCAATGGCCTCAGCATATTTAGCAGGAATTTTAAATATACTGAGAGCATAAATAGGAAGATTTTGCAGAGAAGCCTTAAGGAGTTGGATTTTTCCAGCTTGACTAAGAAGAGCTCCTTTCCACCCTGATAGCTTCGTATTGAATTTTTCAACCAGAGAAATCCAGAACGAGTCTGATGGTTTAGAGCAAAGAGGTAAACCAAGATAGGTTGATGGAAGAGGCTCAATTCGGCATCCTAGAATCTGAGCAAGTTTAAATTGTCTATACTCTGAAGTATTGAGGAAGAAAATTGAACTCTTAGTCCTGTTAACAACTTGCCCAAAAGCAGATTCATAGAGATTCAGATTTTTTTTTAAAGTCTTAGCTTCAACCATAGTAGATCTTCCCATGAGAATGGTATCATCAACAGATTGTTGGTGGGAATAGGTTAGAAGAGAAGAGGAAGGTCCTAAGCCAGCAAGGGATCTTTGATCAATAAGATTTTTAATATTTCTTCCCAGACTCTCAGCCAAAATTGTAAACAGAATAGGAGAAATAGGATCTCCCTGTCTGAGGCCTCTGGATGTCTGAAAAAACCTCGAAGGTGATCCATTCACAATGACAGAAGAGGTAACTATCTAGACAAGCTGGTTCACCAATTGAATTACTCTGTTATTAAAACCAAACTTGTCCAGGATTTTAAACAAGAAATCCCAATCAACCCGATCATAGGCTTTGGAAATGTCCAGTTTAAGAATAAACCCTTCAGTTTTCAAAACCATTAACGAATGTAAGTTCTCATGAACAGTAACAACAGAGTCCAGAATGTACCCACCTTGCACAAAACCATTATGCTGCGGAGCAATCATTTGAGGAAGCATGGAAAGCATTCTTGTAGTTAACACCTTTGAAATAATTTTATAAATAGAATTACACAGGCTGATTGGCCGAAAAGCTGAAACTCTGAAGCCCCAAGTTTTTTAGGAATAACGACCACAAAAGTAGCATTCAATTCTTTCAACAGACATCTTGATCCAAAGAATTCCTTGACAGCATTCACAACATCCAGCTCAACAAGTTCCCAAAACACTTGGAAGAAGAATAAGGGAAAACCATCTGGTCTAGGGGCTTTGTTACCATCAAAAGAGAAAACAGCTTTCCTTATTTCAGCTTTGGAAGGAATGGCAGTGATCAAAGAATTTTCATTATGACCAATCACCTAGGGTATAGCCTCAATCAAGGAATCTTGAGCTACAGTAACAATCTCTCCATTACAAGAAAGAAGGTTGCTAAAGAAAAGGACAGCTTGTTCCCTGATATCATCTTCCTCCTTAAACCTCGTCCCATTAACATCAATATGAGCGATTCTATTAGCAGCCCTATGTTTCGAAGCAGACATATGAAAGAATCTAGTATTCCTATCTCCCTCAGTCAACCAAGACACCCTGGATCTTTGCCACCAAAAAACTTCCTCTTTAGCAATGATGTCATGCAATTGAATGAGAAGTTCATTTTCCTTTTCTCTGTAATTGTCAATGTACCCCCATTTCTGGATTTTAGCTTGGATCTCTTGAATTTTGCACTGAATTTCCGTCTTAGTACCAAAAATATTCCCAAAGGCATCCTTTTTCCACCTTCTCACATTAGTTTTCACTTCCTTTAATTTTTTAGCAATCTTGAACATCACTGTGCCAGTAATATTTATATTCCACCATCTACGAATTTCCTCAAAAATTTGAGGATGAGAAAGCCAAAAAATTTCAAATTTGAAAGTGAAGTTCTTTTTCACCTTAGTAGGTTCCGCCAAAAGACAAATGGGAAAATGATCAGATCCCACCCTTGACAAGGCCCTCAAAGCACAAAAATAGTCTATAAACCATTGACCAGAAACAAGTGCCCTATCAAGTCTCACTTAGATCAAATCAGGCCCTAATCTCCTATTAGTCCAGGTATAAGAAGCCCCTTGTAGGTCTAGGTCTATCAAGGCATTACTGTTTATGAAGTCGGATAGGCCTGATTTACTATCCCAGTTGATTTGAGAACCCCCAAATTTCTCATCATTCAGGAGAGGAGTATTGAAGTCTCCCATGACCATCCAGTGTTCATTAACAAAACATCTTCGAAAACCAGATAACTCAGACCAAAAGGAATTTCTAGCATTCTTACAATTCGGGGCATATATATTGGATTGAATCCAACAAAAATTGTCTCTTATGTGGGTAAATCTAGTGGCCACAAAATTACCATTCTCCATTAAGGGCTCACCTTTAATAAACATCTTGTTCCAAAAAGTAACAATTCCCCCTGAAGCACCCATAGAACTATTTCCATGAGCCCCACAGTTCTGAAAATTTTTAAGGCTTTCTACTTTATCTTTAGGCATTTTAGTTTCTTGAACAAGAAGAATATCAGGTTTGTGGTCCCTAACAAAATTTTGCAAAACATCTTTTTATGATGGCTATTCAGCCCTCTTATATTCCATGACATAATTTTCATTTCTTACCTGGGGATTGAAGTATCTCCGGAATGGTCATTTGGATCCCATTCGCAATATCCTGAAGGCTGCCTTGCTCCCTTTGCCATTTTTCTAATCTCCTTCCCTGGCAAGGCTTGGTACTCCCACAATCCACCTTGGCCCTAGTTCTGGTGATCATTCCACTTGAAGTTTCCATCTTCTTTTTTTTTTTTCCTTCTTTGACTTTGAATGTGATATAACCTCCTCCCATTCAGTTTCATCTTGGCTTTCTAGTTCTCTTTTTGATTCCCCATCCTTCTCAAAAAACAACCTCTGGTCCCAAGGAAGGGTTTCCATTAAGCCATTCTTGGCTTCTAAAGTATTGACTTTAGGTGTTTCCAGATTCATGCTTTGGGTCTCATAAGTATCCTTCACCACTTCCAAAGTGGCAATCTCTAGATCCTGTACCCCTTTTGAGCAAGGGTTATCATAAGGAAAATGAAAGGGGATAGGAATTCCTATCTCCAGGGACAAACCCTTAATGGGTATTTCCTCCAGACCAGGTACATTCATACAGCCAGCCATCATCAGAGGTGAAGACGAAACAATACCCGTATCTTCATTTCTAGTTTCAACCTTCTTCAGAGTATCCATGGCTACCTCCACAAAATGATTTTCTTCCTTTCTATCCACATGTGGTGGAATCAAGTATTTAGGATCCTTAGGATCTAGAGAGCAAGTACAATCTGCCCCTGGGCAAGCATCCTTATGCAAGCATTTATGGTTCTCCTTTGGGTCTTGAAGAGTGTGTCTTTCAGATTCTCCCCTTACCTTTTATCTGGAATAGGGCATGAACAAATAATTAAATAAATTCTATATAAAAATGTATAATATGTAGTTTTGATATTTACAAGAACATGACATACTAATGATTATAAGGTGATAATTGTTTACACAAAAAAATATCGCTTAAAATTTTAAAGTGTAGTGTAGGAAAAAGTATCCCTTTTTCACACTTAATTTGGGAATAATTAATAATAAAATGATCCTAATGTTGCCTTAATTTAGTGTTGTAATATGTTTTTCATATTCACTTTAAGTTTAGGGCCCTTTCTAATAAAATGGACTTAATTGTGCCTTATTTAGGGTGTTGTAAGGTGAATCTTTACAATTTCACACTAATTTAGGGTTTTATTAATTAATTGAGGTTAATTTTCATTAATTGGTCCCTTTAATTCAAATCCGATAAAACCCAATATTCATAAATTACATTTCATGGTTCACTCAACTTTAGAAGATGTGTGTCTTGGGTAGGTGACCTAGGACCCATTAACCACATGGCGAATGGGTCCTCACTTAGTCCTAGTACCCTAATTTTGCATAACATTTCACCTTGTTTGATGTGTGTCCTAGGTAAGTGTCCTAGGACCCATTCGCCACATGGCGAATGGAGTCCTCACTTAGACCTAGGACCCCTCTTTGAAATATGTTTTTGGAAATATTTTAATGATTTCAAATCCATAATTCAATGTCAGCTTGTGATATTTGAATTTTGAGAATTAATCTTAAGATATGTATAAATAAAAGGTCTTTTCACTATGTTTCACTAAGCAAATTTAATGAGAGCATCCTTATAGAAAAGTTTATGATCAAGATTATTGTCAAGATCATTTGAGGGTATATTTATTGAAATATTGTTGGAGCAATCAAGATCCAAGCATTATGTCAATGTTATGTGGAGTCATGCATGTTTTTGGAGCTAATATGTTGATGTAGGTTTCATAATTCAATCAGGCATTCAAAGTATCATTTCAAGAAAATATTCAAAGTCAAGATCCACATCCATTGAAGCCATTTCATACAAGTTGTATACCTCCATTCTCAAGTTTTATCAATGGTTTGGTGAGTTGGTCCATAAGCTTTTTCTTTCATCATTCCTTCATGTTTCATTGTTTCATTTCAAGGTTTAATTATGAAAATGAGGTTTGACCAAGGAAAACCCCCATTCACCTAACAAACAACATTTTTCTTTCTTTGATGTGTGATTGCAAATTTTAGATTGAAGATCCTTTAAAGAACAAAAACTGCAAAGTTGTCAAAGTTTTCAAATTTGTCACCATTTGTGCAATTTCATAGAAACTCTTCTACAAAATTTATTTTTGACTATCTGGTAGTGAAAATTGAGAACCTGGGAGTGTAGAAACAAAGGAACAGAACCCAAAAATAGATTTTTAGAGCCCTAGCTAGAACCCATTCACCATAGGGAGAATGAGTCCTTATTGAGCCATGAAAAAGCACTTTCTAGAAAAGGTACACATCATTTATCTCTTCCAAACTCTCCCTAAAGCCTGTAGGTTCCATTAGTATTATGATTTAGCTTCTAAATGCACTTTATAGCTTGTAATTTGGAGTTTAATCTTTCTCCCCAAAGCGTTGTTTATCTCACACCCATGTCCTTGCATAAAGGAGAAATGATTCATTCATACCTTGATTTGACTCACCTTTTGGTTGATAGTCACTTCATGGTTTGGATCTCATTTCTTGAATGGAATAGTGGATAATATGGTTATTTGTTTTGGTCAATCCCCTTTTATCATAACCCCATTTTTCTATGTTTCAACTTCAAGGGATTGAATTTTGCTGAGTTTTGTTTGACGATTTAAAATGTAGTGTTTAAGATTTTGAGTGGAAAAAGACCACTACTAGACATGTGTGTTCAATGGGACTGTAGTTGAGCTCATATCCCACAAGTGTGTGGCTGATCTAGTAAATTTCTCTTTCTTTTCTATTATTGTCATCATGTGCTAATAGTTCCCCCAGTGCTGATGTAGTTGTTGATATGTAAAGTATGAGGTTTTTACCATCAATAGGAGGCATGAGAACAAGCAGTGTTAATAGGTAATCTTTTATCTGTTGAAATGCCTCATGACATTGGCCAATCCACATAAATGGTACCTCATTTCATATCAAATGTTGGAATGGTTGACATTTATCTTCCAATTGAACAATGAACCTATAGTCTCAAAAAAATGTCGTCAGGACATCTTCACACTTGTTTGGGCCCTCCCTGTAGAAATAAGCTTAATCATGCCTTGATTTAGTGTTGTAATGTGGTTGAAACATTCACATTAGGTCTTGGGACCTTGTGAACTAATGAATTTAAAGGGTACCTTGCTAAACTGTTGTGAAGTGTTGTAACACACTTTCATATTTTTCTAAGGTTTTATTAATTATCTAAACCTAATGAACCTCTTTTTAACAAAAATATACCTTAATATTGTCTTATTTAAAGTGTTGTAAAGTTTTGTAACACACTTTCACACTTTACTAGGGTTCTCATTAATAATTGGGCTTTATTATGCTTTAATTGGCCTTATTTTGCATCCACAAGCCTCATTTAATGCAAATTTTTGAGAATAATCCTAACACAAATCATTACCTAATCATAATTTAGGTGTTTCAGGTTGAATGGCCCCAAATTTAGTTATTTGGGACTCATTCACCACCTTGGATGAATGATTCCCACCTAGATTTTTAGGTCTCGAACCTAGTTTCACACCTTTCTAAGCATTTTTAATTTTTGGTCCCATACATTATGCCTAATGGGACTCATTCGCCACCTTGGGTGAATGAGTCTCATGTGGCCCAAAATCAAAATTAATTCAATTTTTTGGTGTGATTTTATCCTCCTAGATCTGATGTTAGCTTGTAGTGTTGTAATTTTGGGAATTCTTTCATAATTAAGTATAAATACAAGTTTCTTTCAATCATTTTCACCTAAGAATTTTGTGAGAGAATTTATAATAGCAAGTTTGATTTCACAAAAGCATTCAAGAGTCTTCAAGGGTAGATTATAAAGCATTCTAGAGAATTATTCAAGAATCAAGCATTATGTTAAGGACTTCATGCATCATGTTTATTTTTTAGCTAACAATTGTGATGTAAGGTTTCATGATTCAAGCAAGTGTTCAATTCAAGATCTCTCACCTTCAAGAAAGATTCAAGATCTACATCCATTAGAGCCATCTCACACATGTTTGCAACACTTCATTGCTAGAGTTTTGTGAGTTGCAACATCATATTTTGTTCATTCATCATTCCCCATTCCTATTTCATTCTATTTCAAGGTTTGATTACCAAAATAGGTTTTGACCAAAAAACCCCTATCCACTAACAAAACAACATTTTCTCGCATCTTTAGTGTGTGATTTGTAGGTTTAGATTGAAGAAACATTGAAGAGCAAGGTTGAAGAAAGTTTTCAAAGTGGCTATAGTTTTCAAAGTTGTCACCAAGCATTGGAGAACATTGGAGAACACCTTCAGGTTGATTTATAGAGATTTGGATCCAAAAACTCACATAAGTAGATTGAGTAGACTGAAAAGTGAAGATTCAAAATTTGAAGTTCTAGAAAACCCTAACTAGACTGATTCACCACTTCTAGCAAATGAGTCCTAGTTTTGGTCAAAAATTAGGTTTTTGTAAATATGGATACCCATTTGGTAGATTCTTGTTCTCACATAGAAAACCAAATTTTGGACTAATTCACCTAGCTTGGTGAATGAGTCCAACTTAACATTAAGGTATGTGGAGGATCATGATGGGCCAAAACATGGCAATTTGATGGGTATGTGTAGGGTATGTGGTTGACGACTATTTTTTTACCAAAAAGTGATGAAATGAAAAGGGTTTCTAAAGGACATTCTTAGCTTCCACCAATATAAATTATGCTTTACTTTGAATTTAATAATAAATAATTATTATTCATTTCTATTTGAATTACGAAAAGTCTTGATTGATAGTCCATTGAAAACATCTATGAATTTCAAATGGTACATTTTTTGAATCTAAAACATGTGTCACATTCTCCGCCTTCACATACTATAAGATTTTATAAAAAAAATTCATGTAAGTTTTGACCATGTTAAGTGGTCAAAACACAATGAAGTTTTTATATTTTTAAAAGTTGTAGTAAAAAAAATCACAATACTATTTTTACTTGGGAAAAATTACAAAAATATGCATCACATCGTGACATGAGCTTGTCCTGATTTATATTCAATCTAAAAATATTATCATTTATTGTGCTAGGTGTATCGTGATAGACACCTACTTGAAGTATTTTTCCCAAATTTAATTACAACTACATTGAAATTTCAAATTTTCACCAAATAGTTTTTAAAATAAACTCTGTGTAGTCTAGAAACTACATTTAATTTGCTACAAATTATATTCTTACATATTTTTGAAATAATATAGATAAATTATTCAATTTTTATGTCAAGTTTCCTAACTCTAATTTTTTTGAATTTTTTGCCACTTAAGGGTCTATTTTTTCCATTATGATCCCACACATACCCATTAAAGGTATAATTTCTAGTGTTTCAGATCCCCTTCTAGTCATCTTTAGATTCCCAGGTGCACACATTCCATTTAGTAGCTTTTTGTTTTGTTTCATTTGCATCTTTAGATCATTTAGTGAAGTTTTGCATCAAACTAGGTTTAAGAATTCTATCTTGCATTGCATTTGTCTTTCCTAGTTCTTACTTGGTCATGAACCCCTCATTAGTTTACATTCAGCCTCGAGGATAACCCCATTGCAAGATCTGTTTCTCCTTCACAATGAGATCTCTAGGGTTTGTTCTTGAATGAAATAGAGTGAAGATTGTTATTCTAGGTCCTAAACCCTAGAAGAAAGCAACAATTTTCAACCTTTCAGAACCTTCAAATGGATTGTATTTATGTAAGGGGGAAATCAATATGCATAAGGAAATCAAACATGAATGAACTAAACTAATCTAATTCAAACAAAGATTAAAATTCATACCCATTACCCATGAAATGAACAATACAAGAATATTGAATTGAAGGAAATCAAGAAATACAAACAAGAAAGCATACATTGAATTCAATTAACTATATTGTTACCATCTCATATTGAAGTTGTAGAAATATAAAAATGTAATGATTGGCATTACACACTTGATCCTAATTAACTAACACCATTTTGACTTGAATCACCTTTTGAGCTTATCATCACTCTTTGTCCCTTAATTAAATAAATAATCATTTTGTTTGATTAAGTCATTCTCTCTTGTTAAATTAATCAATTTGGTTTAATTAACCCTAGCTCTTTATTTAATTAAATAAATGAATTTTATTTAATTAATCTCTAAAGTCTATCTATTAAATTCAATAAATTAACTCTTGTTTAATTTAATCTAACCAACCATCCCCTTTAGTTAAATAAAACAAAATATTTATTTAACTAAGTCTAAATCACATTCTTCTCATCTTTTTATTTAAATCAAGCCATAAATCTAAGTCAAATTGGTCGCATCATCTATTCTCTCATTAAATTAATTAACCCTTGATAAATTTAATTCTAATCCATGTCCCATCCTCTAGCTTTTGCCACTTGCACATGAAAATAGATTTAATTCATTTATTAAATCCCTATTTTCTCTCAACATGGCATAATTGGAGAATATTCTTCCAAATTTAAAATCCTTTGAAGTGGACTTTGTCCTTCCAACAAGACATTTATTGCATCTTTTGAATTGAGCCAAGTGGCATTTAAGACATTCCTTTTCCCTCTTACATGTCATTTCACTATTTTCAAATTCCACCTAATTGCATTTATGGACATATTCATCAAAATGTGCACATCCTTTGCCCATTCACATCTTGACAAGCGGCATTTGGCCATTGGTTGAAAGTTAGTCCCACATTGCTTTATTTTGGACATTTCTCCATCTTGTCTTTTTATAAATAAGAGGTTTCTCTCCTCATTTGATCATCCGCAATTTGAGAAAACTTACTATACTCATTTTTATCTTCAAGCATTAGCATTTTCATCAATTTCATCAAGGCATAGCTAGGTTATTGCAAGTTTTCTCCATGAAGTTCATTTGAAGCAACCACGAAGTGGATCAATCATCATAAAATAATGAAAAGCTTGCGTAAGAGTTGTGAAAGGGCCAATTTCCACAGCAAATTGGCACCAACTCCCCCATAAGATCAAGAGTTTGCATGTTTTTAATAGGATTTGATCTATTTCCTTTCTTTTTCATTGTGTTCTTGTTTTTATTCATATTTTGAGCATTTCTAATGGATTTTATGGGGAACTTTTATCTTGGCTTGCATTTGAATTTTCTACTGTGTTTGTTTGTTGTGATTTATAGGTGCTAGGATCTTGGTTGTACATTTTGGTCCTAGAAGGAGGGAAAATCTCACATTTAGATCATGATTTTCTAAAAAATGTTTATGTGTGTCTATAGTGGAGTGCATCACTAGCAGACCAACATTGCAGTACAAAACAACTGGCATTCCAGTGTCGCCATATAGCACTGCTTCAAACTTCAAATAGCGACACTTTGTCTTTCCCGCCCAAGATTCAAATTTCTAAACACTACCGCTGGTTCAAATTATTGCATGCTAGAATTTTCAAATTCCAAACTGCACCACTGGTCAAAATTATGATGCCATCACCCTCTCCATTTTGTTGTAGAGTGACGCTTACAGAATTAGCAACACCATATAGCACCGTTGGGTCCTTCAAACTGCACCTCCTGTGTAGGTTCCACCGCTAGAGTAAATGAAAAAGTGAAATCTCAATTTTTATGACATGTTCTTATTTTAATTTTTATCATAAGGGTTCTTAATTGCTTTCCTGACTTGTGTTTTGCAGCTCTAACTGGTTTCTTGGTAGGTTGGATTATTCAAGGTGAAGAAATGAAATCTAGTGAAGGTCTCATAATGACATCATTATCTCATGATACCAAGTTTTTTTGTACACTTTAGTGTTTTTTTAATGTACTCTTAGAGAATTCACAATTTCTCTTAAAAATTTGTTCCATGTGCTTAGGACCTACTAAATTTATTTTGAGCTCTAAAAAGAACATTTCAATTTTTGTTACATAGGGGTTTAGAAAGAACTTTAGGACAAACTCACTAGATTTGGTTGAGGATTAACAATTAAACAAAACAATTTCCATATTTAATTTTGGTGCACTAAAAAGAATCAAATCATTGCTTTGTGGACTTAAAATGAACAAGTGCTTCTTTTTTTTGTAATTGCATACCCAAAGTAATATCATTAAAAGGAAACATGTGCTTCTCTCGCACCTCATGACGATCTTGAGAATCAAAAGGCCTTTTGGTGACATTAAGTTGTGTAAATAATTACCCACACAATTGATTTTGGATTAAAAATTGAAAAAATCTTGCGAGTGTGAGTGGAGCATATTGCGTACATTCTCTCTCTCTAGTTTGTAACAAAGATTGATTGAGTTATAGATATTTTTTCTGGTTTTTATCTTAGAGGGCCTCGTTAATACGCTTAAAGCTGCTTTACTCCACCTAGGATATAAGTGTGATATTGGAACAAAGGCCAATATCACAAAGGATTATTCCCATTGAGAAGGGCAGTAATGGTCTCTTGCCAAGTATAACCCCTTACCTAACAAAAAAATAATGTGACATTAGGAACCCTTTGAGCTTAGGTGCTACAAAATCCTAATCTATTTTTTAGTGCAAGAATATTTTGAAGCCACCCCACACTTTTATAGCTTTTAGTAGATATGGAAAGTATGCCATGGGAGTTTCATGGGTATTGATGCTTTCCTGCCCCGTATAAGTGAGTGTCATGGAGGGGATCTAGTGGGGTCAAGCATCTAACCATCCACTAAAAGTAGGCATAGCTCGACTTGTCCAAGTGGGGATTCAACAAATATGTCTTTTCATATCCATAGGGTTGTACATGTTCTTGAAATCAAAACACTTTGCTTGTTCATAAATGTTGGGAAAACAAACATTCAACATTTGTCATTAAATTTCAAACCCTTTAGGAAGAAAATATCTTTGACAAAATTCAAGTGTTATTGCTTGCCCTACAAATTGTATCCTTAGAGGTTTCTAAACGTTTAGATTTACATCTTGATTTTCTTTCAAAGTAAATAATGAAATTAATTTTCCCGTACTACATTGAAGTTCCATACCAGTGATATACTTTGTGGAATGAGGCAGGAGTTAAGACGATAGACATCTAGTTCTAGAAACTTAATCAAGAATTATTTGTGGTAAAATTAACTCACTAAGCAAAGATAAGAATCATTGAACCCTACACATGTGTCTCAAATGATTTAATGCAAGGTCAAAATTGAAAAACCAAAGTGGAAAGCTCTTAGTCCAAAAGATCATCAAAATCATCTCTCAACACTATACGAATTCAGATGAAGATTTCTTTTTAACTTTTATAGAAGAGCTTTAAGAAACAATCTCAATTTGTATGAGTTCTTTTATCAACAAAATCCAAATATTTTTCAGGAATTTGAACACCTTGTCTAGAGTAAAGAATGCTCTTCAAAACCAAGGTCTTGTAAGAAAGAGTCTTTTCAAGTACACATAGGGTCAAAATAAAACCTTCATCCATCTTTCACACATTAAACCAAGGATCATCTCACCATCAACTCTTCAAAATCTTGAAAAATTCCTCCATGTTAAACTTTGAGCAAATCATTTGAAACAAATCCAAATCATCTTGTTTGATTAGAGTGTGTAGACACATCTTTCTCCACATATTTAATCAAATTATCAATCCTTGTGGACAAGTCTATCCCTTGATAACTTCTAACATATTGGGGTTTAGGAGCTCATTGTCCAAATCAAAATTCAATAAAAAATCATCTTGTTTTGTTAGGTGTGTTTAAATGAATCCTTCTTCTCACACTTAGTCAAATTAACATCTTGAGGACAAATTTACTCTAGGAAACATCTAACCTCTTAGATTTTATGAGTTCACAATCCAAATCCATATCAAATCAAATCTAATCCCAAATAAAAATCAAACATCAAATCCAAGTCCTAAAGTTTAACATCTCCTTTAAGATTTCTAAAGAGTTCTAATCATTCATATCATCCACCTTTCACACATTTTACCATTATACCTTTGATCCTTAAATCATCATAAATTTTCTCTTTTTTACCTAAAGTTAGATGAATCCAAATAATTAGAGATTCATCTCCCACATTCTTGAAAATTTATCCCTATTTTATGGTGCAAACTAAATCTCAACACAAGAGGAACATGGAAGCCAACAAAGAAACATCCACTTCAAGTGACCTAAGCCAAAAAAATTCCAAGATGAATCCCGCTGGATTAAGCAATCCTCTAACTAACTGTCCTTCATCATCACAAAATTCTCAAGAGGAAAGTCAAGTGGAGGATATCATTAATAATTCCTTCAAAATGACACAAGATGAGATCACCGAGATGGTCCAAAATATAGAGAATCATAGAATCATCAACATCATGATGAGACTCAATCCCTCAAGTTATACATGCTTGAATTAGCAAAACAAGGGGCCAAACTCCCTTCCGATTTCAATGAGAGTACCATTGTGGAACCTCCTTTTGGGGTCATGCCTCCAATTTAATCCATGTCCCCAATCTCATCTACACCTCCATTCCAAAGAATCACCCAACCCATCCCCCAAATTACATCATCCATTGCTCCAACTCAACCCATTGTTAACAAAGGGTTCACATTTCTTAATGCATTACAAAAACACCCCCTTGTGAATAATCAAAATTTGGACACAAACACCATCTTGGAGAAATCAATCCCACAAAATCTAGCACATCTATATGTTTCCCTCACCTTTCATGACCCTAATGACCCATCATCATTATTTCGCACAACACCTCAAACTTCTCTCCCTATGACCTTGCAAGGAGAGAGTGACTTATTTGGACCAGGGGGCATCTTTGACCCTACATCTTCGTCATTTCCTCAAGGGAGTACGCCACTCACCTTTCCACCACTTCCACCCTTTCCATCAATATCCACATCACCTCTCAGTTTAGGGCTTCCCCCTTTACCAAATGTCAATCAAAAAATCAAATCAACCCTCTGATAGTTAATCAAAATATCATACAAAATCCTCCCATCTTGTCATTGACATCACAAAAATAGATGGAAACCATCCTGATAACACAAGCCACTACCATCACATCATCAACCATCCCCTAAGTATCTCAAAACATGGTCTCTCAATGACCAAATGTATCAATCACACCATCCATGACCCAAATCCTAATCATCAATTCGACAACACCTCTCACCACAACAACAAACACTATACCAAATCCGCCACCACCACCACCACCACCTCCACAACCAAACACAAAATACATCAAGGAAATATAGCATTGCATTACAAGCTACTCAACAAGCTGCCTATCAAAAGGCACTTTAGTAAATCCAAAACTGATAAGCTACACAATTAGCTGCTCAATAAGCACAAACATAATTAGCTACACAACAAGCTGCTCAAGTAGTGCAAGCCACTCAAGGAACATAGGCCACCCAAGTAGTGTAAGCTGCTCAAGCAGCGTAGGCCACCCAAGCAGTGCAAGCTTCTCAAGTTGCACAACAACTGCAACAAGAACAACAAGTACAGAAGGCTGCCCAAGCCCAGTCCCTATTACAACAACAAGAAGCTTCCCAACAAGCACAAGCCCAAGCATAGGCACAAGTGCAAGCTCGAGCCCAATACCAAGCTCAACAGGGACAGGCACAAGCACAAGCACAAGGCACAGCACTAACAACAACAAGCAGCTCAGCAACAAACATACCAACAAGTGTTGAAATAATACAATAATAGTAGAAGCTTAGCCCAGCTAGGAAACCCAAGCAACAAGCACTATGAGCAATGGCAATAGGATCAATAATAGTGTTGATACAAGAGAAAGTACAAGCATACTTGGCATAGTAGAATGTGCAAGCACCATCCATCAACACACCAACCAATCCACCTATCCCTCCAACAAATGAACCACCATAAAACTCCTTCATCCCACCCTTTGATCCACAAAATGATATAGCAACATAGATCAAGTTAATCTCACAACAAGTACTTGATCTTTCAATCAGGGAAAACCATAAAGACACCCAACAACTTCTGTCCCTATCCGTTTGATAGGAGCATTGTAATGAAACCATTCCCAAAGGGATTTGAGATCTCAAAATTTGATAAATAACGAGGGACAGGAAACCCTAAAGATCACATCAAGGAATTCCAAGTTCATTGCATGGAAGTCACATTTGATGATATCTATCTGATGTGACTATTTCCTAGAAGTCTGAATGGCCATGCCATGGAGTAGTTCTCTCACCTTCCTCCTGGCATCAAGAATTTCCAAGCCATGGAATAGTTCACACCAAATTTGATAAGTAATGAGGGACATGAAACCCTGAAGATCACATTAGGGAATTCCAAGTTCATTATGTGGAAGTTGCATATGACGATACCTATCTGATGTGACTATTTCCTAGAAGTCTAAATGGCCATGCCATGGAGTAGTTCTCTCACCTTCCTCCTAGCATCAAGAATTTGCAAGAGATAGTGGATGCATTCATAAAAAAATATGCATTTAATATTGGTATGGATGTCAATCTAGAGGAACTATCAACTCTTAAACAATGAAAGAATGAATCATTTGCTTCATTCCTACAATGATGGTGATCAAGTGTCGGAGGCACACGAGGCTCTAAATATTAAATACAAGCATAAATCTTAATGTAATGTTTTTAATCTTTTTGTTTTGTTGTGTACGGTCTAATACACCATTGATAAGGTGTAAGGGGACCTTCTTGAAGCTTATGTTTAATTTTGAATAAATTAGGAATCAGTTTGTAGGCGTTTTCTTAAGTTTTGGCTGAAATTCGAAAACACAATATGTTTTCAAACGTGTGTTATTTGGCCACTTTTGAGCCTGAATCAGCAACCCTAACTGATTTCCCGTGATGTAGAAGGTAAGCCATGACCATTTTGGTGGTTGTTGAATGTTCTTTGAATGAGAGTTCTTTTGTTGTGAGCAGTTTTCTGGAAATAAAAAAAGAAAACAGAGTTTTCATGCGTTAAAAAAAGAAAAAAATATGTTTTTCTGACTTGACTGCGCAACAGCAAATCTAATGATTTAACAGAGCATTTAGTTATTTTTTTGTGATGTAAAGACTCTCTTAAAATCGTTCTTAGTGGAATCTTAATATCTCTTGCTACATTTCCTTCTGTTCTTGTTTATATTGTATTTTATTCTCTCATTTTCTGTTGACTGAAAAATATGTCTTAAAATGGTGGTTTAGTCTATTTCTGCCGCGCCAAGAAACATGGTTGCGTGGGAAACAAGGCTAAACCCCTTTCATGTATATAGGTTAGTCATAGGAGTGAATGGAAGTTCTGTTTCTTTGTTGAAAAGTTGTCCCTAGGCGAGCTAAACAAGCCCGGCTTGGAAAAGATAGCAGAAACTTGACTTTGCGTGGCAGGGGTGTTCTTTATGATACAAGCTAAGGTGGTTGGCGAATGCATGAAGTCTTGGAGCAGGCGTAGGAGTGTAGTCAGCATTTTTTCCAGTGAATTTAAGATTGGAGAAAGCTATACAAACCAGGAAATGGCCTAAACCCTCATTATTTGGAATAATGTTGAATTCTGTGTGTGTGCAGCAAAGAGGGTTCCAACCCTAAGAATCTGATGGAGTTTGAAAAAAAAGAAGGATTCTGAGAGTTAGAAGGGAGCTGGGTTCAGTTTCAAAAAGGGAGAGGAGATATAATCAAATTTCCTTGTGTGTGGAAGGTTAAAAGGGCCAAAGATTGGAACCCTACCAAAAACCAAAAGAAAAAAACAGTGACTTTTTGTTGTGACAGAAAGTCTGAGTTTGGTAATTATGCAAAGATCTTTCCTGATGATTTTGTAGCTATAGAAGGCTGAACACACCCTGCCAAACTAGTTTTGAAAGTGGATGGAGTGGAACTGGTCTTTAAGTTGATTAAGGGCTAGTTAGAGCAGAGAGGAAAAGAAGCATCAAGAAATGCTTGATTTAGGCTTAATGAACGTTTTGGGACATTGATAGCAGGGTTGGCAGCAAAGACCAGGGGTGCCTAATTATTTGGGGAACCTATAGGTTTGGTGGAGGCAGCAACACCAGGGGTTATCTAAAGTGAGATCGAGAGCATTGAGTCGGTGAATGATTCAATCCAACCCTCGTTCTATCGGATTGGTATCAGAGCGCAGCTAAAGATTTGGGAAAGGAATCTTGCATGTCAGACATAGAATCAAGTGATACTTCCACCATGGTGACCAATGCAGAACTAGCAAAGATGATTGAAGAGCAAGAAGAAGACAATAAGCAGTTGAGGGAAAGAATAGCTCAACTTGAGGTAGCAGTGAGGAGTGCACAGTTTGAAGGAAGAATTTCGAAAGAAGAAGAGGTTGCAGAGGAAGATAAGACCCTTGAACCTGACCCCGTCTTGAAGGAGGAGCCTTTCTTGAAGGCATTAAAAGCTTTGAGTGGAAAATCACTTAAAGGAGTGCCACTATTTAGTGGAAAGATGGAACCTGACTTAGTCATGGACTGGATAGAAGGAATGGAGAACCACTTCGAATGTGATGGAGTTACAGAAGCACAGAAGGTGAAGGTTGCAAAGTCAAGGTTGAGAGGATCAGCGTTAACTTGGTGGAAGTTTGTCCAGACTGAAAGGGAGAAACAAGGTAAGCAGCCCATATCAACCTGGAAAGGAATGGTTGCTAAAGTGAAAGAAGCTTATATGCCAGATGATTATGAAATTCAGCTCCACAAGAAGAGGCAGAGTTTAAGACAAAAAGACCAAGATGTAAACACCTACACAGAAGAGTTCCAGAAACTTTGTTTGAGATCAAATGTGGCAGAAGATGAGAGCCTGAAAGTGG
>VDFB02391501.1:243016-312276 GCA_007258455.2 Sequoia sempervirens
ATCGCATGTTGGGTAGGTAGTGAATCACCATATGGTTTTCACCTGAAAGCTTTATTAGGACATTGATTAGCATAGTGGTCTCCTCCACATGTAAAACATCTAACTTAGCTAGTCCTCTCTTGCAGGTTCCTCAAATTTGTTGGCATTTTCACCAATTTTGTTGGTATTACCACCACTAGAACCATTCCTCTTACACTCCCTTCTAGACTTTTTTCCACCATTGTGGGATCCTTTTTCTCCTTTCCTTGGTGCATTCTTCACAACTTCCACCTTCTTTGGAGTTGGCTTGTCAAGAGCTTCTGCAACCTTTTTTATGGTCTTTGTTTTCCTAAAGGGTGGAGATTGCCTTGAGCTTTTGCTCCTGTTTAATTGCTTTCTGATATACAAGATCCATTGTTGTTGGACCATGCATATCCACCTCTCCTCTGATCTAATTTTTAAGTTCCATGATAAACTATCTTATGTGGAGCCGTTCATATTTTTGGTATATGGGAACATAATCCAGAAGTTGGGTAAACTTCTCCCAATACTCATTGACTGACATATTACCTTGTCTCAAACTCTAGAAATTTATGAGTTTTTGGTCATAGTAGAGTTTTGGAAACCATATCTTATGAAAAATCTCAACATATTCACCCCATTCTAGCTTCCATGAGTTAATATTGAGCTCCATATTTTTATTCATCCACCAGTTAGAGGCTTCTCCAGCTAACTGGTATTCTCCCCATGTGGCTTTGGTGGTATTAGCATAATTTCAGATTTTGAAATACTTTTCCATTTGGAAAAGCCATGCTATAGCTTCATCTCCACTGGCACTTCCCTCAAACTTGGGTGGGGTACAATCTTCTTCATATTTTTGGAAAGTTAGGAAGCCATACGCTTCTTATTTCTTTCCTTAGATGGCATAGGTGATTTTTCCCTCTCATGATCATGAGTTTCATCATGCCCATGAGAAGAGTTTTCTCCATCATGCTCATTAATAGGAACTTCCTTCTCAACCCTATATTTTACTCTTTCTTCCTCAAGGTGTTCCAACCAAGTTCTAAGTTCTAGTCAAGTATTTCAACTCCTACGGGTCCTCGCCCAAATTCTTGGACTTTTCCAAGAATCGTTCATGTCCACCATCTTCACAAGAATAGATTTTACCTGAATTTTTAGCCATGTTAGATTCAATCATGTTATCAACTATCTTATGGAAAACATTTAAATGACACTCATATGCACATAAAGAATTTCACATATGATTTTATTCATTTCTTAAGGATTTCAATATCCTTTTGATTACATGGAATGACTTTTCAGATAGTTGAGTGGAGAGTATCCCTCAGATTCACTCTCTTATGCGTAACTTAATAGAGTATATCCTATATAGATTGAGATTGTTTCTCATCTCTCATTTTTTCATACCTATCCTAAAAGGGATAGTAGCCTTTGGATTTTTCATATGATACATAGTTGTGAGGTACATATTCCTTGGACTCAGTTCTCAAGGAAATTACAATTAATTCTACCATTGGAAGAACTCTAGGGTCCTGAAAGATGAATATCAAACTGACACTTCCTTTCGAGGGCATATCCCTGGAAAGTGATAATGACTCAGACTTCTCTAGTGAGATGGAAGGTAGGTAGTTGTACATGGCCTCCATATTGATCTTTCTCTTCACATCACTAATCTAAGAAAGTACGTGTGACTAAATATTTCAATGTCGCTTAACCAGATAGCATTGTCAAAGTTGGTACCCTCAATTTTTCTAATGATTGCCTCTCTCTTTCCTTCTTGGCCTTGAGGTAGTGTTTGATTATGATTACAAAATTTTGAGCCATTAATCTAAGATGCACCATCCTGGTACAAGAATTTCCAAACATTAGATAATGTTGGACGAAAAGAATGATGAGCTCATAGGTTCCAGAGATAAACCTAGCTTTGATACCATATGTAACATGCCAACCCTTCACTAAAGTAAAAAATTCCTAAGTTTTCACTATGCGAGTAAACAAACTATGTAACAAGCCATTGCAATAAAAAAATTCATTTCTTTATTGAAAATATATGAACAAAGATGCATAAAACATACAATAAGGATTTTGTTTCAATATAATAACTTCATAAATTACAATATTCCAAGAATGTACATAGTTACATACATAGCTCAACTAAGATTTTTAAAAAATATTATAGATGTTCCAAGATCCTCCTTTCATATCTTTGGTCTTCTTTCACTTGCTGAGGAGGAGAAGCATCACTCAAGTGCTTTTCCACCAACCATGGACTCATATGCGGTCCCCCACACATGTATCATTCGATAGATGGCCCTACCCTTCAATGAAGAGATTGGTAGAGTAACCAAGTATCGACAACCAACTGATCTTAGTTTTGTGTCCTACATGACTAGAACTTGTAAACCCACAATCTAGGACTAGCATGCAATAATTGGATCATGACGAACTAACAATGGAGTTAGAGGCAATCACACTACTATGGCTAAAGTTTTCTCACTCAGTACTTCGAGTGAAGGTCATTCTTTTCACTTACACTACTCAAGCTCGATTTGACTTAAGGCTACTATAATCTATGCATAGGAATTTCCTTCAATGAGTAATCTTTAACCCTAGAGATAGCCTATCACCATTCCTACAACTTAGGATATATCTACTTCACAAAGTAATTGTACAAGATCCCTCCCATAATGGACATACAACCCTAGGAGTAATACACTAACTATCTTAGTTAAATCAAATAACTTAGCTATGGGTAACTCTCAAGCTACCCAAGTGTTAAATAATCTCTAGTATGTTAATACTTATGGCAAACATAATCCTCCTATTATTGAGTATCTACAAACACTTCACAAAATAGTATAATAGCTTCTAATTCCTTTTCAAAGCAACACTATTTTTCCCCTGAATGTGAGTATTCACAATAGAATTAACTAAAGCAATCATGAAACAATCTTTTAAAAAGCTAAGAGAACAATGGAAGATTATCCTCATGCTTGTATTCACTTATCCAACTCGATTGACTGCAATTTAGCTTTCCCAAAACAACAACTAGCTTGGATTTGTCCTCTCAAGTGATGCCACAATAATCCTCTATCTCTCTATTTGATAGTATACTTCTCTCAATATGTCAATAATCTCACAAATACTCACAACTCTCTCTCTTAAAATAAAGTAGAATAATGCATATAAGAATTACAGAGAAAAATGTATAAAATGTTGAGCACAATGCATATGGAATGCGTCCAAATGAGTGAGTTTTCTCTACTATTTATATAGCAGAAAAGAGACTTCTCATTCTATAGAATAGGCATGAGTATTGAAAACAATCTCCATGCATCACAACTCACTCAACTTAGCTAAAAGGTGGCACAAAAATAAGAGCATACTCAGCTAGAAAAAGCTACAGGTCGAGCTAACTAGTTGATAGCGCTAGCATGAGACCATTTCAAATTAGCACATAATGAAAAAGGTGTAATTGGAATTTCCTTCACAATTATAGAAAATACGATTCATAAGGTGGTTCCAAAGCAATCATAAACCTCCTACAGAGTTGGTTTGGTTTCTAGTTTTTGAATTAGTCAATATCGAATGTGCAACACTTAGCTCATGTCGACTTAGTCTAGCATGAGTTGGTTCATCTCATTAATAATTTTGTCCAATTCATCAACCTATTGTTACATAACTTTGCATGCACTTATTTTTTATTGATATTTACCCAATGACAAGGTGTCTAACAATTTACTAATTCAAAGATATATCAATGCAAATCATCGACAAAGTCTCTATATATCGACATAATGACTCTGAGTTATATTGTTATTAACTCATCCATTATGCATGGAAAACATTGAGTAATAGCTGGCCTCTAAAATAAAGTCACAAGTAATATATATTCATCCTTTGATTAAGTCAATTAATCAACCTTAAATATTTGTTTGAGTTAATCAACTCCCAAGCAATTGATAATATTTAAATATATATTAATATCTATATCATATACATATTTATATTTATGTATGTATGTATGTATGTATGTATGCATGTATGTATGTATGTATGTATGTATGTATGTATATATAAATGTTAATATATATTTATATATATCTTATGCGGACTATGTATGTATACATTTGATATTTAAATGAATACAAAAAAGATGTTATTCACATAGTAATATTAATATCAACTAGCACATACATATATATTCATATATATTACTCTATGTACATGTATACATATGTATACATATATTGATACATTCATATGGGCATATCCATTTTCCAATCACACATATGTATTGATACATATATACATATCGATATATGGATATATTATATATACACACACACACACACCTTCGATTATACATAAAGGTCAGACACAATTACTATTGTATTGATAAGCACATATGTGTGATACATCTATACATATACATATACATATACATGTCATAAGGTCCACTTGATAGTTCCATGCATATGGTCTATCATTGATAGGCATATATGTACATATACACATTCCACATTCATTCTACTCATTAATACAAACATGGTAATATAAGAAAGAACTCTCAAGCTCAAATAGATAATCATCACCCAATAATGCACTTAGTAGTAAACAACACTCTTACTAATGCAAACTCATCAACTAAGGATGACTTACCACTTCCCACTTAATAACTTGACTGAATTATTCTACTTTGGTGTGTGTAATCTAAGATAGGTTACATTAATAGTTACCCAACCAAGATCTCCTGAGTGATACTTCCCCTTTGCCTAGAGGAATTGAACATATACCTTCATCCATTAACATATGCCCAAGGTAGTCAGCTATTCAACAAAATATGCATCATGCTTAATACATCTCCAAAGTTAGAATATCAATTCAATAACCATCCATTTCACACATATGCATTTTTTCACATAAAATTAAATGGAATAACATTTATTCATAATGCATTGATAACAAAATGCAAGCACAATTTAGTCATCTATAGAATTTGAATTACATTCACATTTACCCTACATAGTAATAGTAAATAGTAATTACACATTTGGGGTGTAACAATAAAAGCAAGGAAAGGGCCATGATCCCAAACAAAAAAAATAGCAACATTAAAGTAGGCCACCCAATAACTAGTTCAAACCAAAACCAAGCCTATAGGCCAACCAAAATAATAGCAGACAAGAAGAAACATTCTAAAACATGTGACAACAAGGAATGTAGGCCAACAAGAGAAAGGCATGCAGGCACTTAAAACAAAGAAACAACAAAAATCCAAACTATTCTTTTTTACAGTTAATTAGGTCCCATTCCCCTTTTAATAGTTCTAGATCATTTCTCCAAGGGTCCACCTCATCACCAACATTGTCTTCATTTGAAATTTCAACATCTTGGTTTGCATTCATTCTATGTTTCACTTTTCTTACCTTTGACATTCTAAAAAATGTACCAAAAATTTCTTTATTCATGATTCCATGTAAGTGATGGAAATCAAGCTACTGAAGGCACTATCCAATATGTTGACTTTGTCCTCTAGAGAATCAATTTGGTTCTTATATTGTTTATGTGTCCCACTCTCTAGTTCCCATTCTTCCTCAGAGCTTACAATTACTTTAGTATTTTCTTCTTCTTGGTCCTTGTTCGTGCATTCCTGATCCTCTTCAAAATCAAGCATTTTTCCTTTAATATTATGGTTGGCTAGTCAGAGTAACCTTCTTTACCCCTTTCCACTATAAGAATCTTCAACATAACATTCCTCTGCTTCACAAGGAATTTCAATAGTATCCTTCAAGTGGCAGTTCTTAATTCATTAGTTTCCAAGGATTTACGTTTGTACTAGAAGGTTTAGCAAGGTCTTTATTTACTTGAGGAGGGCTAGTTTGCTCAATTCCAACAAAAGGGTCTTTCAAAATAGAGGTTTTAGTTGGATATTTCTTCTTTTGAGAGGGAGGGGTAGAATGAACTCTTTCAATAGAGGCCCGGTCATGTGAAATAATGGACTACGAAGGAGAATCTTTTAATAGAGTAATAGAAATTTGGGCGACAAAAAATTTCTTTTTACTAGTGCTAGGGTTATGTTGGGGAAACTAAGGATGCTCCTCAATGGGTTTGATCTATAACATTGGCTTCATAGAAATTGTAGCGATTGACAAAGGGGTTAGGGAAAAAATATAATTGTAAAGTCTAAATGTATTAAAACCTAGTGGAAATGGGGAGAGGCCCCTTTAGCTTTACACTATTGCAGAAAAGAGACCATTAAAAAAGGAATATTGATTTTCTCCTACCTCAAAATATGACTTAAAAATAGAAAATAGTAACCATGCATAGTAGTGTACCTACCTTCTAATGTGAATTCTAACCATATTGTAAGGAGCTACAATTTTGTCACAGTGATATCTATTTTGGATCCTCTTAAACTTCGCATACCCTTATAGAAAGCTATCTATAAAGCGCTAATAATTCTCATTTCTAACTTTGGAAACCTTTAAGCCCTTACACCTTATGACCCCAGAGCATCCGCACTAACATTAGGGTAACTTGAAAGTTTATAATCCCAATCTTCACCTTATCTTCCCTCCATGAATTGAAGAATTTCAAGGTAAGGTCATCATTAAAACCCTTCATAACTAGAAAAAGTGTGTCATGCCCGCTTCTTCGAAAAGCTTCCACAACTCCACATTTTGTCTTAGTATCACACAAGACAATGGCTCAGATCACTTTTTGGGTCCCCCCATCTTCTTTTTGCAACCCTGTGTTTTTCTTCTTGAAACTATCTAGAGCAAAGTAACCCTACTCCAACAATTGCTATCTCCCAAATAGAAAAAAATAGTTATGGAAGGCTCTAGAATTAGAATAAGAGTTATGTGATAAAATGATAGGCATAAAACAAGGTGGACAAAAAACACCCTTTTTTTCTAGAAAGATTTCCCAATTTGTTTAATCATACTTGTAATTCTTATTTTCATATCTTAGACAATTATTTAAATGGTTTCTTTAAATAATTTTTTCCTACATCTTGGTCAAAATATTTTAACAAATAAAACTTAACATTATTCCTCAAGTCATGTTTCCTCACCAAGAACCAAAAGATAGGAATTTTTCATGCAAAACTAAAAAGAAAAGCTTGTGATTTTATGAAAAATCTCACATTGGAAGGTAATGCAAAAAGTAAAATAAAAGGGAAAACTCTTGTTTAAGTTCCATGTATAGGGTTAAAAAGAAAAACTGAAAGAGAGCTCCACATGAAGGGAGAGTGCTAGGGTTTTGTCTCTATTGGAGGTGAATTTTGAAGGAATCAAGATTGTTTTCAAAACATTGAAGAAAGGGCATGCAACTTCTAACTCTTGAGATACCTCCCACACTAGCAATTTAATAGATTTTAAGACCACACATGTATTCTCCTTGTGCGGCTACCATGTACACCTAAAGGTTATCGTATGCTCTAAAGGGTTTCTAGTCTTATTTTAGTATTATTCAACCATTATAGGGTCAAAGAAATTTATCAAACAATCACAAGAATTTGTCTAAACTTTCCTTTAAAACTTTGCTCTACACCTATTGAGAGCCCTTGTGACTGTCAGTTGGAATTCTTGATAGTAGTGGAAGTGAAAGGATAATCCAATAGTGCATGGAAATGCAAAGGGATAAGGATGACTAGCATCTGGTAGTGGTAACAGGAAGATTGTAGGAAAGTCATAGTTCTCTATTGTTGAAAGCTATAGTATCAAAGTTCTTTAGGGAAGAAAGAGTTTTCATCGACACACATCAACATCTTTTTTTTTCATCCTCTCTTTACCTAGAGACTGCTCTCATCTTGATCATTAGGTTGCATTCCACTGAACCCTTAGTATGGGAACTATTGGAAAGAAATCTCTAGCACCTAGAATCCGATTGTAAACTCTTCAAACTCATATATGTCAAAAATATGTCTTCTATACCATTGATGGTTCGAAAGAAAAGGGAGTAAAGTGTTTTAGAGTGTAGCCTGGAGATATCTTTTATACACTTAATGAGGCTAGCTTCCCAATCAAAACCCCGAGAGAGTGTTGAGAGCATTGTTAGTGACTACAGAAACATATTTTCTTCTACTCAAGAAAAAACAAGTGAAAGTCAACCACCTACAAGGAAAAATGCTATTATTATTGACTACACCCATTAACAACAAAACATTTAGCTTTGAAATATATGTATCAAAAGATGTTCAAAAGCCATTACTCTCTAGTAGAAGTTCTTTGGATTCCAAGACCAGATTTAGACACCAAATGCATGTGGTTGAAGATAAAATGCACCAAAAAAAGAAAAGGAGAGGCCAAGCTAGTCATGTTCAACTAGGTCAATTCTATCATCTTTACCTAAGATGTGTATATGGTGCTTTAGAAGAGTATCAATTACCTAAGCTTCTAAGAACACCTTTATAATGTCTTTGTTTGCAAATTAAAAGCTTGCAGCTTGGAAGCATTGTAGAATTCTTGTCTTGAGTCTTACAACCATCAAAGCCACTTTCGGTTCAAAATGCAGTTGAATATTTGAATACTACGAGAGCTCTTGATGACAAGGAAAACTTAACTATTTTTGGATGCCAGTTGTCAATGGTTCCTATGGAGCCTAAGTTGAGTAAGATAATTATCATGGGTGCACTTATACATTGCTTGGATCCTAGCCTTATAGTTGCAACTGGTTTGAGTTTTGGAGACCCTTTCATGCTACCTTATGACAAAAATGAACTTTAAGATGTAGCAAAAGAAAAGTTCTCTACAAATAGTGATCATATGGCCCTCATCCATGCATATGAGGGTTGGAAAGATGCACATAGAGATGAATTTTTTTACAATTATTGTGAGAGAAATTTTATGTCAAACACAAACTTTACAAACCATACAATCTCTATGCAAACAATTCCATTTTCTGCCGAAGGAGGTCAATTTGTTGGATGGTAATGTTGATATCTTAAATGAGCTAGGGGAATTACCAAACCCTTAAAATACAATACAAACACAACTTTTTCTACTATCTTAGATCCAAATACATCTTATGATATCCATAGTTTAGAGACAAAGGAAATAAGAACTGGAAATTTGGTGCAGATGGGCTATGATAGTCAAGTAGTCAAAGATCATATACAAGAAGAAAAATAGTTAGGGTTTCTAAAGGGTTAACATGACAATACCTAAAAATAGGAGACAATATGCATGCATATTCAAGGCATACTTGAAGGATGTGAGAGGAAAAATATCACTACGGTACCGTAGCAATTAGGAATGAAGGGCGCAGGGTAGGGGTAACTGCTTACCACTATACTGCAACGGTCTAGCAGGTGGTGCACAGGGTAGTGGTGGTCACATTGATATTAGTTCCTTTTGTATCTAAAGCATGCAAGGATGAGATTTTGCTGCACTAAAGGGACCCAAAAAGTTGTCTTGCCAATTTCTGATGGTCCCTTTGACAATGCTGCATCGAGGTGACTCTGGAGTGCCTCACTTTGATATGTTGCTTTCCCTTCATTGATGGTTATGTGGTTTCTAGACGATCAATGGTATGGATTCAAGGGAGCGATCAATGGTCATGTTTTAAAGCCAATCAAAGATCCAATCTCATTTATCTATCTCATATATGATGGTCAAAATTTAAAAGTTCTGTAATGACTAGCTACCTCACCTAAAGGTAAATGAAGACAATAATTGTGTGTTTGTAGATGGTGACCCCACAATACTAGTTTACAATTTTTGGCCAAACTAGACACAGAAATAATTTTTTCTAACCAAATCTTCACTTTTGGGCACCTATAGTGGCTAAACCGTGAGGAATTTGAAGATGATGCAAACTAGTGATTTGTGACATTTTGTCTGTAGATTCTAAAAATACTCTTTTCAAAAATTTTGGAATTAGATTTCACTTCTTTTTCCATCTCCTTCGAAAACTAGTTTTTTTCAGAAAACAACATTTTTGAGGAGTAATGCTCACCGTATAACGCATAACTTTTTTCCATGAAGGATAAAATTCTAATTCTTTCAAATTTAGATTTGTAACTTTGATAGCTAGTGCTTCCAATTGGTTAGATAGTTTTTTATTGAATTTTTTTTCTTTAATCAAGTTTCGAAGTCAAACCATTTATAATTCAGACATAGGTGGACCGTATAATGCAAATTTTTTTTGTATGTATCGAAATTCAATTTTTTTTTGTTGGATCAAGGACTTCAATATCTGATGCACTCATATTTTTTAATGTTTTTTTTTTATAATCTGCTATTTTTCCACATGTGCAGAACAAAGAGATTGATTTTCAATGAAAAACTTATGTTTAATAAAACTAAAAAAACAAATACATAATAAAACCAAAACATATTAAAATTATAGTCATTGGATAGCTCATTTCGAGGACTATCTAATTCCAGTTGGGTTTGTGAAGTATCCTCCATTTACATCCTTAACCTGAGCTTCAAAGGGAAAACATTCGAATTTTTTTGGTGCTAGAGAGCAAGAAGGTGGGAAAAGGGGGGTTTGCTCGAACCAAGGGGGATTCTAGCGAACCCCCAAGGGTTCAAGAAAACCACGGGGGTTCTAGTGAACCTCCAAGTGTTTGAGTGAACCACCGTTCATTCGAACCCTAGTTCATTTGAACCCCCTTTCAAAAAAAAATCATTTTTTTTTTGGCGGGATGGTGGGAACTTGCATTGAATGGGTTTGCTCGAACCCAAGTTCTAGAGAACCCTCTTTTGGTTCGTTTGAATCTATTAGTTTACTCAAACCCCAAAAATGAAATATTTTTTTGGCATGGGGTTATTTTTTTCAATTTTTCCTTCCTCACTCCAATTGTAAACCACTTTTGTGGGTTCACCCTATCTTAGCTACTAGATCAAATTAGAATGGCTCCAAAGGCCAAGTTACTTGTCAGGTGCAAGAGAAACAAGGAGAGAACTTTTCTTAGTGTCCTTGTAGGGGTGATCAAGCTTTGCGTAGTAGTTTTTTGGTTTCCTTCAACAGTCTATATTGTGTAGGGTTTAAAAATTTGGGCAATCAAATGTAATTTAGGTAGGTAGCTGGGTTGTTAAAATATTTCCATGTAAATCTCCAACTTGCATAGTTCTAGCCTTCTAAAGGCACTAATGCAAGAGGGTACACCCCTCTTCCAATAGACCATTTACAACAAAAAATCACTCATAGGCAATACTTTGCCTTAATTCAATAATTAAATAATGATTACAAGTAAACAAATATTTTATTGACTCAATTATCAATTACAATCATTTCGCCTTTCATGGAGCATCCTTCTTGGTCCTCTAGTCTTAATAGAAACCTCCACTCCACAGGAACTCTCCAATTTCAGAGATCACACTCGCTAACAACCACTCACACCTCTTTTCCAAACTCTTGCTCTCTTGGTAAAATTATGAACAACAATGCGTACACCTTCTATGGTTATTTTTGCAATTCCAAAAATCCTCTATGCTCTCCTATGTAGCCTCTTTCTCCCCTTGCTTGATTGCATACACAAATTTTCACTTATTTGACTTGATCTCTATTCAACAATGGCCATCTCTTTCTCTATTCTGCACTTTCCTACAATCTAATTTCATATTACCATATTATATGGCTCGATCTGTAATATTGTTTTCCCCATTTTTAATATGTGCAACCTCTTCCTCAAGTCTAGGCACCTCCATGGCTATAACCTACCTTTATTGTTAACTTGTTTGTGAGTATTGTTTGCAACCTCTCCACTTTTTTTTCCTCTATCATCCTTTGTTAGGTGCTAACTTCCACCCTGATTGATTCACCTTATATATGCAATTTCATTTACAATTGTTAATTTTGAATTGCCATCATTGACTGGAACGAGTCCCTTCAAGCCCCTACATAGCTTCATCTTCCCCACGCTAAGCCTTGTCTCTCTTCCTCAGCTATGAGAGAGCCAAAATGTTGTTTTTATTTCAATATGAAGCTCTTACATGGTGCCTCTATTTACATGTCATTTCACTTCAATACCCAACATAATCTTTATCTCCTCCTCTCCCTACACACCCCTTAGACTCCCCTTCATGCCTTTTTGATTACCATTTTTCATTGTTGTCTAAATGCAGTTGTTTCAACTTCCAAATTGTTGTTCTAAAGATTATGACATCACTATTTCGTGCAGGATGAAATTATTCTTCAAAGATAAATTGAGCTCTTCAAAGCTTTGTAGTGTCAACAATTTTAGTGTGTTTTGATATTTTTTTCATTGAATGTCTTCGCCACTTTCAAAGTCACATGTTTTCCTGTCAACAAAGAGCCAAAACTAAAAAATACAACTGTAATTTTTTTTGGTTGATGAGGATAACCCATTCACCTAGGATGCTTATGCATTAGACACACCAAGTAGAAATATTGTGAGCATAGGCTCACAATGGTAGAGCTGAGTAGATGGACTACTCTTCCAGGTTGCTATCAACCTGCAGCGAAATCCTTCCCTATCCAAGTGCTAAAATTAATCTTTCTTTCACCTTTTCCAACCTCATGCCAAAACACACACCACCTTCTTCCAACAACACCTCATCTTCCTCCTTTTCCTCCCCATGGATTCATGTCCACCAAAGCTCGAACTCCTCCGCCAAATACTATCCACACTCTTCTCCTCTATGGGTTCAAACCCACCTCTAATCGACCACCTCCACTAAAAATAACCTACAACATCTTCAATCGTATCTACACACAACCACACACCATCTGCAACATCTACTACATGCTCTGATTTTATATCCATTCCTTCTATATTTTCATCTAAAACCAAAGTAACATAAAAATTTTTTTTACCTCATGTCTTCTATCACAACTACAACATCAAACTTCACTGCAAAATATTCCACCTTCCTATTAGCTGCACTTCTTGCTCTTCTCTTTTCGCTGCACCATGCTTCATCACCCATTCTTTCTCAATCATCAACAAACATGTCAATAAATTCTCTTTGCTATGCTTCACTGCTGCAAACTCTTTCCTGCTTACTTCCTTCTTTTCTTCCTTTTTCTTCATGCCTTCTTCCTGACATGTCTTAACTACAACTTCTTCAGTAGGGGCTACATCTTCTGCTTTCCATCTTAGGCTGTTATCCTTGTTTTTCTTCTCACTCCTCTTTACCACTTTCCTATCACTCTTTCCTACATTCTTTTCCAACTTTCCAAGCCTCACCTCTGTTGATGTTCAGCCATGGGCTCCATACTTCTACAATTTATTTAATGAACAATAAATGCCATATAGCCTTCAGCTATTTATTTATTGACTTGTGAAGAGGTGCTTCACTTAATTCTCAAATAACATCTTATATAATGTGGCCAACTTTTGTGTAAGACACAACTTTTCATAGAGAGGCCAACCTCTTGTGAAGTGACACATCTCTTGGGAGAAGTCTTCATTATGTTGTATATATAGGCGGTGCTTTCTCCTTCATTAGCTGTAGTATTTGTTCAAGTGAAGTTCACACAAATCTGAAGGAAGTTTAATAATTACAACAAATTGATATTTGTTGGAATTCTATATTATTCTTGGCTATGTATTTGCATAAGTGTGGTGCTATCATCTTCATATCAGATTGGCCTTGTGATTGGCCTCATTGTAAAGCAGATGTGCTACTCTTTTATTAAATATATATGTGATATATTTGTTGCTGGGTTTTTCTCCCTCGAGAAGGAGGGTTTTACCAAGGTATCTTGTTGTGTTATTGTGTTCATTGTCGCTATATTTATACTTAATTTAAATTTGATCCTATAAAACTAACAACCTCGATCTTTCCTACTTCTTCATAAACTATTTGTCCCATCTTTTCAATCATCTCATCTTCCACTTTATCCCAATACTGCTCCCAAAACAGTATCCACATGGGTCTCCTCATGACCCAACCCATCTTTCCTATTGCAATCTCACCTTTCGCATTCTTTCATCACTCTCAAAAAAAATTTCTCTATGGCTTGAAGCTCTCTATTGTTTAGGACTCCTCCACCCATAACAACCCTCACAAGCTTCTTCTCTACTACTTCACACACTTTCTTCTTTACCCGTAGTTCCTAGTGGATCCTCTCCACTCTTAGGACTACGTACTATAATACCAAATGATGCAAGAGGGTTCTCCCCTCTGCCAACACACCATTTACAATAGAAAATCACACTCACAGGAAATACTTTGCCTTAATTCAATAATTAAATAACAATTGCAAGAAAATAGATATTTTATTGACTCAATTATCATTTATTTAATCATTTGGCCTTTCATGGCCTTGTCCTTCTCAGTCCTCCAATATTAACAAAGGCCTCCACTCCACAAGTACTCTCCAATTTCAAGCAGCACACTCCCTGACAACCACTCACACCTCTTTTCCAAACTCTTGCTCTCTTGGTCAAATTATGAACAAAAATGCATACACCTTCCACTGGTTATTTTTTCAATTCCAAAACTCCTCTATGCTCTCCTACACAAACTCTTTTTCCCTTTGCTTGATTGCATACACAAAACTTCACCTATTTGACTTGATCTCTATTCACTCATGGCCATCTCTTTCTCTATTATGCACTTTCTTACAATCTAAATTCATATTACCACATTATATGGCTCAATCTGCAATATTGTTTTCCCCATTTTTAATATGCAAAACATCTTCCTCAAATTTGGACACCTTCATGGCTATAACCTGCCTTTATTGTTAACTTGTTTGTGAGTATTTTTCACAACCTCCACTTTTTTTCCTCTATCACCCTTTTCTAGGAACTAACTTCCACCCTAATCGATTCACCTTATTTATTCAATTTCATTTATAATTGTTAATTTTGAATTGCCATCATTGACTAGCATGACTCCTTTCAAGCCCCTACATAGCTTCACCTTCCCCACACTAAGCCTCATCTCTCTTTCTTAGCTACAAGAGAGAGAGAATGTTGTTTTTATTCTAATATGAAGCTCTTAACATGGAACCTCTATTTCCATGCTATCCTTTCACTTCAATACCCAACACAGTTTTTATCTTCTCCTCTCCCTATGCACCCCTTAGACTCCCCTTAACACCTTTTTTATTACAATTTTTCATTGTTGTCTAAATGCAGCTATTTCAACTTCCAAATTGGTGTCCTGAAGATTATGCCATCATTATTTTGTGTAGGATCAAATTCTTCTTCAAAGATAAATTGATCTATTCAAAACTTTGTAGAGTCAACGGTTTTAATGTGTTTTGATATTTTTTCCTTTTAATGTATTTGCTACTTTCAAAGTCACATGTTTGCTTGTCAACAAAGAACCAAAACTGAAAACCACAACTACATTTTTTTTTGGTTGATGAGGATAACCCATTCACCCAGGATGCTCCTACATCAGGCACTTTCGTAATTATCTAATATATTATATCAAAATAATCTACAGGCTAATAGCCTTTTATATTAAAAAACCATTATTTGGAATATTTTATATTTAATTCTATGTTTTAAATTAAATTAAAATTTTAATACATATATAGGCATAAGTGGCAAGCCACTATAATATATTATATATATAAATAGGATAATACAAAATCTAGTTATAGAGAGCATACCGATAGGAAATAACTAGTAGGAAAACATCTAGTTATAGCTCAAATATGATAAAGATTACATGTTTACAATTACTTATTAAATTCAAAGTAAGGCATAATTTATATTGGTGGAAAGCTGATAATCTCCTTTAAAAACCCTTTTTGTTTCATCAATTTTGGATAAAAATAAAGTCATCAGCCACATACCCATCATATTGCCACTTTTTTGCCCATCGCAATCCTACACATACCCAAAACATGAATGTGAATATTTTTGGTTTATGCAAGATTGCTTCAAACCTGGGATGCTCCTGCATCATTTTGTATGGGGGTTTTCCTTGGTCAAACCCCAAGTTTGGTAATTCGACCTTGATAGAAAGATAATAACAAAGGAGAATGAAATGATGAATGAACAATGCTTGCTACAACTCACCACCCTTCAATGGATTCCCTTAGAGGACTAAAGTCAAACACATCTCTCCAAGGAACTTGATCTTACTTTGCTTGATGGATTTGGATACTTGAAATTTTGGGATGCTTTAGGATTGAAACAATACCTATTAGCCTTCACAAGATGACATGAACACACATAAACTTGGACATGATGTTAGGATCTTGATTGCTACAACAAATGAGTGATAAATATACTCTTGAATGCTCTTGATAAAGATATTTTCCCATATGAAATTGCTTCTTGATCCTTAGATTTCAAATGATAAAAAGACTATATATTTATAGGTGTTTATTTAATTTTCCAAAAATTAGATTCCAAAAGCGGACACTTACAAGTTGAATTTGAATCATTAAATTGCCACCAAAAACATATTTAAAATGGGTTTGGGCACTTAAAGGGGACCCATTCACCCATGGGTGAATGGGTCTTGGCCTATAAGTTTAGGACACACATAGTCCATGGTGATTAAAATATTAAATGAATTACTTAAATGTTGGTTCTCTTTTTGGAAAATGATAAAAATAAGGCTTTGGAATGCATAATCTAGTAAATTAGATGCTTAATCAAGTCCAATGAATTAAGGGACCCAAACATACTATGAAATTGCAAAGATATACAATTTTCTACACTACATTAAGCCCCCAATTTAGTGAGTATGAACTTATGCTCAGACTCATAATCAAGTAGAAAAATATATGTCAAGAGGGGTCCAAATACACAAATGTTGATGAAATATGATGACAAAGATCAAGAGAGATGGCCAAGCCGCTAGGATCTAAGATCCCATGGTAATGAACATAAGAAAAAAGGGACACACACACATGTAATATATGTGCATCAAGACAAGATACAAAAACATACATATCGGGAAAAATGAAGCATACGCGATGAAAACACATGTGACACAACATAACATATGGATGAAGATGAAATGGAAAAATAAACCAATGGAGGATGCAACCTGCTTAAGCCTAATAGAAGTTAATTATTTTTAGTTTAGGCTGGATATCAATATACTTTATAATGTGCAACAACAATACTATTTATGAAGCAATGATTTTGTAACCTATACAACCTAAATTTTGATGTATAGCAATACATGTAGTTATAGGTGGAGTCAATGAGAAAGTAACCCTTCTACTTTTTCTAACTTGTTTGAGCCCTCCTTGTGATTATGGCTTAATGTTTCCTTTATTTAGTGTTGTAATGTGGATGACACATTCACATTAATTCTTGGGCCCTTGTGAAATAATATATTTTAATGGCACCTTGCTAAAGTGTTGTGAAGTGTTGTAACACACTTTCACACTTTCCTAGGGTTTTATCAAATAATTAAACTTAATAAACCTATTTTTAATCAAAATAAACATTAATCTTTCCTTATTTGAAGTGTTGTAAAGTGTTACAACACATTTTCACATTTCTCTAGGCTTATCATTAATAATTGGGCTTTCTTATGCTTTAATTTGCCTCATTTTGCATCCACAAGCCTCATTTATTGCATCTTTTAGAGGATAACCCTAACATTAATTAGTAACCAATCATAATTCAGGTGTTTCTGGCTTGTGTGGTCTAGATTTAGGGATCTAAGACTCATTTTCCACCTTGGGAAAATCAGTCCCACCTAGATCGTTTGGCCCCGAATCAATTTTCACACTATATTTCTAAGCACTTTTCATTTTTTGTCCCATACATTATGCCTGATGGGACTCATTCGACACCTTGGGTGAATGAATCTCATGTGGCCCAAGTTTAAATTTAATTCAAATTTTTGATGGTATTTTATTCTCCTAGATCTGATATTGGCTTGTGGTGTTGTAATTTCAGGAATTCTTGCATAATCAAGTATAAATACAAGGTTATTTCACTCATATTCTCACCTAACATCCAAGAGAGTTCACAAGAGCATTTGAGCATTCACAAGTCTTGAAGGGAATATTATCAAGTTTTTTAGACCAACATTCAAGTTCCAATCATCATGCCGAATATTCCATCTTTCATGTTTTTTATTGTATTAACAATTATGATGTAGGGTTTGTGATTCAAGCAAATGTTTCAAGCAAGATCAAATCCATTCAAGCAAGAGTCAAGAACCACATCCATTACAACCATTTCAAGCATATTTTAGCACATTATTGCTAGGGTTTGGTGAGTTACAACATTTTCTTTTGTTCATTCATCATTCTCCATTCATTTTTGCTTTCATTTCAAGGTTTAATTACCAACAAGGGGTTTGACCAAGGAAAACCCCTATTCACTAACCCCACAACATTTTTCCCTCTCCTTTGTGTGTTATTTGTAGGTTTGGGTTACATATTTCATAAGGATTAAGATTGGAGAAAATTTGTCAAGTGATCCAAAGTTGCTAAAGTTGTCATCAAGCCTTGGAGAGACTTGGAGAAGACCTACATGTGGCAATTTACAATTTTAGATCCGAAAACCAATCAGGAAGAGAAGAGGAGACCAAGAGGAATAGAATCAGGTTCAATACTTCTAGAAAATTAGAAGTGGACTGATTTTCCATAAGTGGTGAATGAGTCCCACTGTACAAGCCTGACAAAGATTTTCACAGATCTGGACACCATTTTGGCAGAAACATGTTCCTGCACATTTTCCTAGAAACTAGAGTGATTCACCAAGCTTGTAAAATTAGTCCCATTCATCCTTAACAATATATTTTTTAGTGATTTAAACCTCCACTCTACCTTCTTCAGTTTCCCAAGTGCACACTTTCAGTTTTACAATTTTTTGTTCCATTTTTTCATCTTTCTAGGTAATTTAGAGTTAGTTTGTGTTCAATTAGGGTTTTTCATTTCACATTACATTTCATTATCTTTCCCAAGTATAAAATAGGTGGTGAACCCCTCAAATCATATTCAATCTCTAGGACATCCCTATTGCAAGATCTCTCTCTTTTTGCATTGAGATCTCTAGGGTTATCCCTGAGTGGAACATCTTTGAAAGTGGATGTGAATATATCACCATTCTCCCATTTTTCTAGCTTCCATTTTGGTGAACCTGTATTTAGGGCATCATAATTTTGATTTGGAGTGCATTTACATCCTATAATTTAGCTTGCATTAACATTACATTAGGATTTACATTAGTTAATTTGCATTCTAGGGTTTCGAACTTTACATTAGTGAAAGCTCATTTAGATTGCATTTATGCACTTAATTTCATTGAAAATTATTCAAAAATTGTATTTGCATCTTAGACATAGATCAGAAAACATAAAAAACATAAAATCCAATTCAAAAAATTTGAAAATTTTCAAAAAAACATCATTGGGACTCATTCGGCACCTTGGGTGAATCAGTCCCTCTGCATATTTTTCACTACATTTTCTGACATTTACAGTTTAGTTTATGAGTTTTTGTTTTTTGTTATTGCTTTTCTATTTCAAATTACAAAATTTTAGTTATAAGAATTTCATTGTTCTTAGCTTACATTGCATTCACCTTGCATTTAGTAACCTTTGCATGAGTATTTGGTGTCCTTTTTCTAATACAGTGGTGAGACAAATTTTGAGACTCATTTCACCTCGCAATAACAAAATCATTGTGGATATTGGGTTGTCTAGCTCTTTCACTCTTGATATTGGCACTAGTACACTAGATATGGAAAATACCTTTAACAACTCTTTGCCTTTAAGTAGTGTGATGCAAGTTGGCAGAAGGAATGATAGTGTCCCACAAGAAAACATAATTCACATCCATGAGGATCTAGCACACCTATAAAATAAAGTGCAAAATGACAACATTTTAACTAGTGTCATTCCCACCATAGATAACATTCATCACATGCTTGAAAGTCAAGGACTTGACCTTGTGAAAAACATAGTGAAAATATTTGGAAAACATATCACCTCAACCACTACTTGTCATTTTCCAACAAGCAATGTTACATGTTAAGGAGGAACTCAAATTCCTACTCCCACAACAATAGCCTCAATACCTACTTATACCAACCCTCAAGTCATAACAATAATGCACCAAGTTAGTAGTGTGATTCCTTCCCTGGGTATTCCTGCTAGCATCCCTAGTTCCTATGTGGCATCACAAGTTATATTTCCTACCACCTTACCACCTATAAGCAACCCATTCACTTGTCCTACAAACACATACACTCCTTCCCCACTTTCACTTCCATCTCATAACACAAACAATGACCCTCATAGCTCAACTCTTCCAAACTGTTTCATCCCTTCAAAAAAAAAATTCCACCATAAACCAAAATCAAAATGGCCCACCCACATATTATGTCAAAAGAAATCTACTATCCTTGGAGATATTGCAAACACCAATGCCACAAGGTGTAGAGCTTCCTAGATTTGAGAAATATGGAGGAAAGGGGGATCTTTCTAGCCATGTTAATGCCTATACTACCTTATGTAGTGACTTTGTCCTCGATGATAAACTATTGGCAAAGCTTTTTCCTAGGTCCTTGAAAGATACCGCCTTGGAATGGTTTTCTTCTTTACCGAATAACTCAATTTGTTTGTTTAATGAACTTGTTGATGCATTTGTAAACCATTTCCAAGTGAATATGAATCCCAAGATTAGCTTGGTTGATTTGATTTGATGAAAGCAACAACAAGAATAAAAGATAACTGATATTATCTCACACTATCAATCACTTTATTCCCAAATTGATGTCAAGGTCCTAGACCCTCGTCTCTAAAAGATGTTCACAAAAAACTTGCAAAGTAAAATTCAAGTCAAGCTCACCATGATGAAATTCCCATCCTTCATGCACTTGTGTACTACCCTTCGTGATTATCAAAACTCGGTTAGTAATCATGATAAAAAGTCGACTTCTAGCCTAGTTGAGAAATATGAGCTTGTAAACCAAAACAATTCCCAACCTTTTAGGAAACAAAACAAAGGGTTCCTTCAATTCAACCCCCCTCAACAAACAAATTACAATTCCAATAACCAAGTATTTGTCAAGTCAAAGCCACAATACCCTTTAGCTATGGAGACCCAAAAAGACAATTCACTCCCTTACTCGATACCCTTCATAACATAATGTCCCAACTATTAGACAAGAAAATGATTACGTTACCTCCTATCAAAACACCAGACCCTAATAAGCCTTTACTCCCAAGGTTTAAATCAAAATCTTATTGCCATTACCACTGACAAAATGGACATGACACAGAACATTGCAAGCATCTTAAACATCTCGTGCAAGACCTCATTGATTCTAGCCATCTATCTGTTTGGAGGTGTTAGTGATTAAGGAAATAAGTCCATTGCCCCTCCTAACCAAAACCTATAATTTTTCACCTACCCAATTCCAAAACATAATATTTAATTTGTTAAAGCCAGTGAAACTACAAAGAATGATATGATGAATGTTGATATAAATGATTTTATTCAACATGATACTATCACTAACAATCCTATAGATGAAATGGTAGGGGTGATAGACGTCATTCAACATAAGGGTCAAACTAAGAGTCCTCTTGACATTGCTTTCTCCTCTAAGGATATAATTAAACATGCACTTGATGATCCTCTCTACATAGATGGCTATATCTATGACAATCCCACTAATGAGATACTAATAGATCCCGCCTTTGGAGAGAATGTGATCACCGAGGAATTCCTACTTTTGCATGAGCTCTATCAAGATATATACAATAAACTGTAGAATGGATCAAGGCACATAATGGTTTTTCTTTCCCTATAATTGGATCAGTCACCTTACCATTACAAATAGGACCACTAACATTAGATGTCACATTCTCCATCATCCCATAGTCAGACCAATTTTGTGTGAAGCTAGGCCACCCTTGGCTTCGCTCCATGAAAGTTGTCCCTTTGGTTGTGCATAAATGCTTAAAGTTTCTCTTTCACAATGAAATATTCACTATTCACCATAGTGACTTACACTCTTTTTCATCTAAATGAAATTTTTCCTTAGATTCCTTTTGGCCCAAGCCCATGGAACTTATAAATCCATGAGAAGACTTCTTTTTCCTATCCTACCAAACATTCAAAGCAAAGAAAATACCCAAACTATCTTTCTAAAACATCTCCCCATCAACCTCTCAACCTATGATCCTTGATGAAACCATGCTTGAACCTAAAGAAGTCCCAAAAAACCAAGACTGACTTAAGACAAAACCTTCACCTACATCTTACAAATGACCAAGAGACAATGAAAAAAACCCTACCACACCTCCCAGAGTAAAATAGGTATACAAATTCAAAGAGAAAGTGGTCAAACAAAATCCCATGGTTCCTTCTATTCCTCCCCTTAGGGAAGAAAATAAACCCATGGTTGATCAATCCGCTCCTACACAAACACAATTTGAAAACAAAACAAAAAGAAACAAAGGTGCTAGAGAGTGCAGGAATAGACTTTGCTTTCTTGTAGGTTACATGATAAATTAAACAAAGAAAATCAAGATACAAACCTGATCAAAACAATGCATGATGACTCTACTCTTTCCCCAAAAAAAAAAAATCCAATACAACAACCACAACAAGAGTTGAAGAATTCTATGGACATTAGCCTTCAATCTCCTGTTGTGATTAATTTGGATGATGATGATGAGGTTGCTAAAATTGACAAAGAGGTGAATAATGAATCAAATACATTGTTTTCCTCTTCCATGAGATTAGATGAAAAATCTCCTACAAAGAGTGTTGAACCTAGTACTTCCCCTAGTTCAACACTTGCTCTTGTCCCTTTGGCTAGTTTCCGGCCTTCGGTATACAATGAACATCATTGGGAGGCAGATGACTTGCTCATAGATTGACTTGCATATGCCTTACTAGTCTTTTGCATTATTTATTTTTATTTTTTATTTTGTGTGATTGCATGTGTGTAATGTGATCCCTTGTGATGTTTTGTTTGATGTTCTCTCTCTCTCTTTGTGACATTCCTCTATTTGTATCTTCATTCTTCTCCATGTCATAAATCTCTTATTCTGCACTTTTTATCTCTTTTTCATTTCTCTTGTGTTTTCCTTTTGGGGATGATGCAAGGCATTGAGAGATTCATGTCTCTTAAAAGCTCCTCTTTTAATTCTTTATTTTTATCTTTTTCTCTTTTATCTCTAGGGTTTTCCTTTTTTAGTTGATCGCTGCATCGAGATTATTCATAGCCCCTTCCATGTTAACCCAAAAGGATTTCTTTTTCCTTTTCCTTTTCATTTTCTCATTTTCTCTTTTGTCTTATGTTTTCCTTTTGGGGATGACACAAGTTATTGGGACATTCATGTCTCTTCCATGTTGATCTAAAAGGTTTTTCTTTGTTTTCTCTCTCTTTGTATCATTCTTCTAGTTTTATGTGTATTCGACAGATGATGAAAATTTTGAGATCTCTAAAAAACATTGCATCAATGAACATAGTGACCCCAAATCCATATATTGCTTATGTGTTTGGTGTTTTCATTTTGGGGGCAACCCCTCTCTTTTCTTTCTCTTTTACATGACACAAATTTACTTCGAAACATATGACTTGGCATAGGCCTTTCCAAGTTGGTTCTCATGTCTTCCTTATTGTTTGCATTTTTCATTTGCTACTTTAAAGTAATTTCTCACAGTATGGTGTTTAGAAATTCCCTTAAAGTGGGGGCATACGTTGGAATTATTCTTTTGCATTTTCCTTTTTCATGGTTCTTGGTGCAGTATTCTTATTTCATACGATGCGTTTGTCACTTTATGGATGACATTGCGTGTAATGTCCTTCAAGAACGTGATCTATCTTAGCATATTACATTCCTCTTATTCCTCTTAGTGGCTTGATGCAAAACACTATATTCGCTAAGTTGTGAATATTCTATTCTTTGATTGGTCCTCTCTTGGAGACATTAGGAACAATGTTCCCTAAGTTAAAGACCTTGCATGAACTAAGCAAGACTCCTTTGAACATTCTTTGCATGTTGCATTTTATATTTGTCGTTATATGACCACCTTGCATAACATAGATTGCATGCCTATGGAGCCATCCTGTTTGTTCATGAGCTCCAATCATACAAAGTTGTGCTTGCCTCATGAAGCTCAAAAATCATTTTTGTGTGGTACCTTATTAAAGTTATCAAGGGGTATAAATTTGGTATGGTTTGAGTGGGAAGCCCAACTGAGGCATGAATTTCCCCATAGCCACTCACATGTGTGTGTGAGTGCATACCACCCATGAGTGTATGTGTCTCACCTTCTAAGACTTCTCAAGTTAGCAAACAACATAAAGTTCCATCGCCTCAGAGTGCGTATGCATTATTCGAACAAACAACCTAGATTTGATCCTTAATAGGATGGAAAAATGATTGAAGCTTTCAATCTAATTCTCTTTTATCTTTTACCTTTTCTATTTTTCATCTTTGACAGTGCATGCTTGTGCCTTTTTATTGATCTTTATATCGTTCTCATGTGTGTTCCTTTGTGCCTATGTTGGTTTTTCATGGGATATTGATCCTGGGGGCTTGATCACCCCTCTTGATCGTTATCTCATCTTATTGACATTGGTGCATTTGAACCACTCTTGATGTGTGATTTTCTACTTTTTTCTGAGTTTTAAGCAAGTTCATCCTCTCACTAAAGTGGGGGCTAGATGGAGTCACTGAATAAGTAACCCTTCTACTTTTTCTGGCTTGTTCGGGCCCTCCTTGTGATTTTGGCTTAATGTTGCCTTAATTTAGTGTTGTAATGTGGATGACACATTCACATTAATTCTTAGACCCTTGTGAACTAACAGATTTTAATGGCACCTTGCTAAAGTATTGTGAAGTGTTGTAACACACTTATGCACTTTCTTAGGGTTTTATCAAATAATTAAACTTAATAAACCTATTTTTAATCAAAATAAACATTAATCTTTCCTTATTTGAAGTGTTGTAAAGTTTTGTAACACACTTTCACACTTCTCTAGGCTTTTCATTAATAATTGGGCTTTCTTAAATGCTTTAATTGGCTCCATTTTGCATCCACAAGCCTCATTTATTACATCTTTTTGAGGATAATCTTGACACCAATCAGTAATCAATCACAATTCATGTTTTTCTAGATTGGGTGGCCCAAATTTAGGGATCTGGGACTCATTCACCACCTTGGGCTAATGGGTCCTAGCTGGATCTTTTGGCCTCAAACCAGTTTTCACACATTTCTAAGCACTTTTCATTTTTGGTCCCATACATTATTCTGGATGGGATTCATTCAACACCTTGGGCGAATGAGTCCCATGTGGCTTGGAAATTCAAATTTAATTCAAATTTTTGGTGGGATTTTATTCTCCTAGATCTGATGTCAGCTTGTAGTGTTGTAATTTCAGAAATTCTTGCATAATCAAGTTCAAATACAAGGTTCTTTCACTCAGTTTCTCACCTAGCATCTAAGAGAGTTCACAAGAGAATTTGAACATTCACAAGAGCATTCAAGAGTCTTCAAGGGTAGATTATGAAGATTTTTAGAGCAACATTCAAGTTCTAATCATCATGTCAAAGATTTTATCTATCATGTTTGTTATTGTGCTAACAATTGTGATGTAGATTTTATGATTCAAGCAAGTGTTTCAAGCAAGAGTCAAGAACCACATCCATTGTAGCCATTTCAAGCATATTTGCAGCACCTTATTGCTAGGTTTTGGTGAGTTGCAATATTTTATTTTATTCATTCATCATTCTCCATTCATATTTGCTTTCATTTCAAGGTTTAATTACCAACAAGGGGTTTGACCAAGGAAAATCCCTATTCACTAACCCCACAACATTTTTCCCTCTCCTTTGTGTGTGATTTGCAAGTTTAGGTTGCATATTTCATAAGGAGAAAGATTGGAGAAAAGTTGTCAAGTGATCCAAAGTTGCTAAAGTTGTCATCAAGCCTTGGAGAGACTTGGAGAAGACCTACAAATGGCAATTTACAGTTTCAGATCTAGAAACCAATTAGGAAGAGCAAAGCAGACAAAGGGAAACAAAATCATGTTTAGAACTTCCAGAAAAGTAGAAGTGGACTGATTCACTACAAGTGGCGAATGAGTCCCACTGTATAGGCTTGACAAAGATTTTTATAGACCTAGACAACCTTTTAGCAGAAACATGTTCCTGCATATTTTCCCAGAAACTGGACTAATTCGCCTAGCTTGGCGAATGAGTCCCAATTAGCCTTGATAGCAGATTTTTTAGTGAATCAGACCTCCATTCTTCCTTCTTCAGTTTCCCAAGTGCATACTTTCAATTTTACAGTTTTCTTTTGCATTTTATTCATTTTTCTAGGTCATTTAGAGTTAGTTTGTATTCAATTAGGGTTTTGCATTTCACATTACATTTCATTATCTTTTTGAAGTATAAACTTGGTGGTGAACTTGTCACTAGATCATATTCAATCTCTAGGAAATCCTTATTACAAGATCTCTCTCTTTTGCATTGAGATCTCTAGGGTTATCCTTGAGTGGAACATCTTTGAAAGTGGGTGCGAATACATCATTCTTCTCCCATTTTTCTTGGTTCCATTTTGGTGAACCTACATTTAGGACATCATAATTCTAATTTGGAGTGCATTTACATCCTAGATTTATCTTGCATTAACATTGCATTAGGATTTTCAAATTGGTTAATTTGCATTCTAGGGTTTCAAACTTTGCATTAGTGAAAGCTCATTTAGCTTGCATTTTTGCACTTAATTTCATTAAAAATTATTCAAAAATTGCATTTGCATCTCAGACATAGATCAAAAAACATAAAAATCATAAAATACAATTAAAAAATTCTTTTTTTTTTTTTTAAATCATCACTGGGACTTATTCGTCACCTAGGGAGAATCAGTCCCTCTACATATTTTTCACTACATTTTTTGGCATTTATAGATCAGTTTTTGAGTTTCTGTTCAAGCTGTTATTGCTTTTTTGTTTCAGTTAAATCCAGAATTTCAGTTATAAGTATTTCATTATTCTTAACTTACATTGCATTCACCTTACATTTATTAACCTTTGCATGAGTATTTTGTGTGCTATTGCTAATATGGTGGTGATACAAAGTTCAAGACTCATGTCATCCCATGACAACACAATCATTGTGGATCTTGGGTTGTCTAGCTCTTTCACTCCTAGTATTGACACTAGTACACTAGATATGGACACTACCTTTAACATCTGTTTTGCTTCAAGTAGTGTGATGCAAGTTGACATAAGGAATGATAGTGTCCCACAAGAAAAAATATTCACATCCATGAGGACCTAGCACACCTACAAAATCAAGTGCAAAATGACAACATTTCAATTACTACCATTCCCACCATAGATAACATTCATCACATGCTTGAAAGTCAAGGACTTGACCTTGTGAAAAACATAGTGTAAATCTTTGGAAAACATCTCACCTCAACCACTACTTTTCCTTTGCCAACAAACAATGTTACAAGTCAAGGAGGAACTCAAATTCCTCCTCCCACGACAATAGCTTCAATGCCTACCTATACCAAACCTCAACTCACAACAACAATGCAACAATTTAGTAATGTGATTCCTTCCCTCGGTATTCTTGCTAGCATCCCTAGTTCCTATGTGGCATCATAAGTTATATTTCCTACCACCTTACCACCTATAAGCATCCCATTCACTTTTCCTACAAACACATACACTCCTTCCCCACTTTCACTTGCATCTCATAACACAAACAATGACCCTCTCATAGCTCAACTCTTCCAAACTATTTTATCTCTTCAAAAACAAATTTCCACCATAAACCAAAATCAAAATGGCCCACCCACATATTATGTCAAAAGTAGTCCACTATCCTTGGAGATATTGCAAACACCGATGCCACAAGGTGTAGAGGTTCCTAGATTTGAGAAATATGGAGGAAAGGGGGATCCTTCTAACCATGTTAATGCATATACTGCATTATGTAGTGACTTTTTCCTTGATAAACTATTGGAAAAACTTTTTCCTAGGTCGTTAAAAGATACTACCTTGGAATGGATTTCTTCTTTACTGAATAACTCAATTCATTTTATCATTTGAAATAGTTTTCTTTCTTGGTGTGTGTATTTTATTAGTCTAGAAATCAATTATTTATATGCATGAATATTTGGATTATCTTGTGATTAGCATGATATTATCATATCAATGTACTAAAGGGCTTATATTCCTAAAATCTAGATTCCTATTCCTGCAACAACTAATTATTGCTCTTATAGAACAATTATTTTTAATGGAAACTAAATATATTATTTCTTGCAATAAGAGTTTTAGACCTCTATAGAGCTTGTGTGGTTTTCTTTTAGCAACACAACCTCCCTTCTCAACCTACTAACTCTAGTTTGGTTAAGTTTTGGGTATCTATAATTGGGAGCACCATCACATTGTAACAAAGAAGAAACAAATTTAATTTGTGGGTGTTTAGTATTCCACAAAACTCCCCAATTAAAATTTAATTTGGTCATGACATGCACCCCTTAAATCCAGTAGCTATTGGCCTATCCCATGTCCAAAAGTTGTGTGGTTTGCATTGTTCTTCCTAGGCTAGGTACAATCAATATCATGGTGATTATCATTAATTTTGTATAATATTCTCATGGTTTCATGATTAGGTATCTCTTCACATTCAATATTTAGCACTTTGGATAATGATTATAAAAGTTCTAGTGCAAATAATGATCAAAGGTCTAAATAATATCTCCCATTATTTTACCAATATTTTTCTATTTAAAAAATGAAATGATTATAACCTCTGCTTTCATCTACAAATTCTATGGAAATGTAAAAATTATAAACTACGAGTGACTTAAAATAAAATTTAGCTCATATATTTAGTCATAAAACCAAAAAATTGAAAGAACATTTAATTTTTAACCATGAATGACCAAATTTCAAGACAATGAAATGTATGAAAAAATAAATTGAACTAAAGGGATAATGTGTTTTCACATGAATTCATGGAAAAAATAATGGCATCATTAGATGGTACCCTCATATATGTCTTTCCCAACTTTGTATCAAATTTGATAGTAGATGGCACCCTTATAGATGATAATGGTGAATGGATTGAATTAGAATTATAAGATTAATTATTATTTCTAATTTAAAATTGAGATATGAGATCTCATATCAAAGAATACAATGAAGTCTCTCTAGTATTGGTGTGTATACTATGAAGCCCTTGTTTTGGATCGCTTCTCCACCTTCATTCAACTTGTTTCTAAAGACCCAAGTGGTACCAATAACATTCTTGCCTTTAGGTCTTGGAACTAGTTCTGAAGTTTCATTTTTCTTTATCTGATTTAGCTCTTCCTCCATAGCATCTATCCATCCTTTTCTTTGCATACTTCTATATAGGACCTTGGTTTAATCTTTGATAGTAATGCAAAGAGTACTTACTTATTTGATTTCTCAATCCTTTTCCGTATCTGAATTCCATTGTTCTTATCTCCAATAATTTGATCTTCAAAATGATTTTTCCATACATACCTTGATGGAGTCTTTGTTGTCAAAAGAGATACATAGGTAAGGTCATTATGAATGAACCCTTAAGGTATAGGTCTAGGTTACCCTATATTGAGAGTTTACCATATTCAGAGTGAATATGTAAGAGTGTGACATAGAGTAGGTACCATGGCTATGGTTGGTATGATTATGAATATAATGCTACTACATTGATAGAGGCTATTTGGTTGATTAAGATAGTAGTTTAAAGGTGAAATGATATGAAAAAAGTAGTAACCAAGGTGGTTATTATATTTTTGTAAGTATAAATTATTGCTAGTTAATTTTATTTTGATGGATTAAAATTCATTTCTATGCCTATGTATTTGATCCAATCCAAATTTTAAATATTATGTAGTTTTGATTTTGTCATTATACTTTCCACACATCCAAGTTTAATTGATTTTTAATTATGATTCAAAGTTTATGATAAAAACAAAGAACTAACCATTGACCATCAAAACCAACAAAATACTTGTCTTCTTCTTCTAATTTTCAATTTCTTAAATTATATTAGATAATTTATCACAAATTTAAATTTAATTATTTAGATTTAATTATTAATTACATCTAATAATTAAAAAAAAAAATCTACTAAAATTATTAAGAAGTTTTGTTTAAAAGGAATCATAAAAAAGAAAATCCACTTCAATTATAATAAGAAATAATAATTAGACAAGAATACCATATCATCTAGATAGCTATATTTATGCAGAGTTGTTTCCTCTAATACAAGTCTCTTTCAATTGATCATTTTCCTTCTTATTTCAAGGGAATTGAGCTCATATTCCTCTTTATTTTAAAAGGCATTAAGCTAATACCTTACAATTGGAAACGTTTGCTGCTGCTAATTCACCTCTATAACACGAGGTAATTTTCTTATTGCAAAGTTGAGCCAAGAGATAGTGGTGTGTGGGCGATTGTGGTTTGAGCTCTATTGGTCTACTTTTTAAGGAACCACCAAGATCATCTTCCTTCACCCTCACTAGAACTTAGGCTTTGGAGTCGACTCCATCAACTCTCTAAGACCGCTTCCTTTGTTTCCCAAAGTCATTTTTTAAAATATCAACAACTACATTTCTCTCCTATTTGTGGGTAAATGATTATTTAAAAGAAAGACAGAGGTTGGAAGTTTAAATTTTGGCCGTCCATCTTCAACGGTTTGATAACAGTGGATTCGCCTCATAAATTTTTGGAAGCCTACTCACTTATTAAATCGTTTTATTTTAGGTTTGGAATGCAATTCATCTTCGTTTACTATTTATTTTGTGTACTATTTAGTTTATTGGTATGGATTTTATTAGTTCTAAATGTTGTGTTTTAAACACCATTTAGGAATGCTGTTATTAGTTCCTGCTAGGAAATACACCATTTAGGAATGCTGTTATTAGTTCTTTTGAGTGATTAATGCAATCGATTTTGGTCAATTAGGATTCAAATTTTTTGCATGTTTTATTCAGCACTGTTTTATTGGGGATGCAAATGTGTTCACTAGTTAATTAATGTGAAATTTTATTGCCTTTTATTGGCTCGGAACGGGTACACTATGGTTGGAGTTTGATGAGGCAAGAGAGTGCATGATCTTTGAAGGAGGCTCCGACAGCTCAGGCAGTTGGCGATTAGGGTGGAGCCAGCGCATGCGGAAAGACACCTGCTTCTATGGCATCCCTTTGGAGACATTAGGGTGGAGCCAATGCATGCGGAAAGACACCTGCTTCTATGGCATCCCTTTCGAGACATTAGCCAACAATTCACCGACAGAGAATTCACCACCAACAATTCATTGTGGAAAAATTCACCACCGTCACGAAAATTAATGGCATTACAATTTTAATATATTATCATGTTAAAAATATTCATATCAAAATAAATATAAAAATAGTTATAAAATAAAATTGTCAATAAATTATAATGCGGTTAATTTGACAGTGAATTTTACTTAGCGGTGAATTTGTCATGAGAGTGAATTTTCCCACGATGAATTGCTAACGGTGAATTTTCCTTCGATAAATTGCTGGCCATAAATTTGCCGTATGCCATCTATTTGAGTCATTCTGCCAAACTCAGTTCCCTTCTCTATGCTTCCACATCTGCTGTCCAGGTATTCTCGGAATGAATTTAATCCAAAGGCAACCATAAGCGTGGTGTTTCAGACTCAGATCATGGAAATCGACGGAAAGGAGATCAAAGCTCAGATTTGGGGCACTGCAGGCCAGGAACGGTTTCGTGCTGTTACTTCAGCTTATTACAGGGGAGCTAGAGGCAGGGGATAACAGCAGTATAAGCCAAGGGGGATCGAACAAGAACATTAATAAGGCCAAGTCTTGCAAGGGTTGCCTGTATTACTCCCCGCAGTTGAAGACCAAACGCCGCAACCCTCTCTGCGTTGGATTCAGCAGGGCTTTACAACAAGGTATGCCAATTCATGTTTATCCTGCAAATGCCCCCAAATTAGCTTAGGTTTTATCCCTTAACTCGTTTATTATTGATTACTCTTACAATTCTGTTTTCATATCATGATCGTTATTCATTTGCATTTGCTAATTTACTTAATGTTTGCATTTGCTAGTTCAATTTAGTGACAGTTGACTGGTAGTGGTGTGGGTGCAATGCGCATGAAAGACTGTATTGTGGGAATATATAGCTTTCCTGTTATAGATTATTTTCCTCAGGTTTGAGGCGTCTCTGGTATATAAAATTTAGCTGTTTTCTGCAAAGATGGGAGATATAGAAGATTCTTTAGAAGAACCACTTATTCATGACAACAGGAATGGGGATATAGAAATTTCAAGATCATTAAGAATTACTTGATTACACCATTATACAAACATTTTTTACACTTTTCCTCCAAATTTACATCAAAATTTTCACTATAAGCCCTGTTGTTTTATAAATGATGATATTTTTGTTTTCTCAATTGGCTTTCCTTAACATTTTTTGTAAATTATTTAAATTAATATATAGATGCTATCAAACATTGTTCTTGATATAGACTGTTGCATATCACATGCCTCTTATCCATTCTCTGTACAAACCGTCTTCTGAATTGAAAACAATGCTCGGTATGGTAATCTGCAGGTGTTCATAACTTCATATTCCTTGTTTGTTATAATAATTCCTGTTCTTGTTTATATTGGTTGTGACATTACATTATTTATGATATGCTTTTCTTTGGGGGTGCGGCGTGGGAAGGGGGATTGTTACGGAGCAGGGGGCTTCAGTCTCAGAGATATGCATATGGTTTAAAATGTCTAGATCAAGGAAAATATTAAGGAATACAAAGAGAATTGGAGTCAAACTTGACGGGTTCAAAGGTAGTCGGATTTCTTTTTCCTGTTGGATTGCTTCATGGGACTGCTTGATCCATGAAAATAGAAGTCCAAGCCGCCCCATGGGACCATACAGTTAATCTACCTAATAGTTCAGTTAGGGCACGGTCCCCATGGAGGGGGGCTTCCTAAAAATCCGGGGCAGAATCTGCTTAAATTTTTAGCAGCATATTTTGAAGTTAGTGGTCCAAGCTTCAAAATTTAAGCAGGCTAGTGGTGGAACGGAATGCTGGGAATAAAAAATTAATAAATAAATATCATTTCCCTCAAAAAGTGGCAGGAAAGTACTCTTAAGCAGGTGGGGCAATTTCTTGCCCCACCCCATTCTCACCAGCTGAAATTTTCAGTCACCTACTTGTTTGGGCTGAAAAAGATTCCATTTAGTCTTGTAGCAGATTTTATTTTCCAATAAGACCACCTCCTACTGAAAATAGGAGCCCAGGCCCCCATGGGACCGCTCTGTTATTTTCATGAATCTTCATATTCATGTGTTTGATTAAATAAAATATTGAAGGATCTGTTGGCTGTTCATTTGATTGAAGCAGTTAGAAAGGAAATATACTGTTCAAATGCGAAAGTCATAAAATAATGAAATTCGAAGCACCTGGTAATAATATAAGCTTCCCGCAAAAGGATTCTGGAAGCCGAGAAGGAAAAATCTGAGATGAGACAATTATCTATCCTACTCAGTGACATGATTATGATATAAAACGGAGTTGAATCTTTCCCAACACGCAAGCAATCGAAAGTTTCTTCGTGAGCAAGCCAACCGCGTTGTAGAAAGTTGAATCCGTGTGCCCAAACTACACTCGGCCATCGTTTTTAACTACGCAGAAACTTCGCCATACAATAAACAATGCCGCGTTCACCGTCGGCCCTCCTATATTACTCCATACACCTTATTCCATTTCCACATCATCATCTACAACATCTTTGAATATATTTCTCTGAGCTCGCGTCTCGTGCAAGGTCTTAGAGATAGAATTGATGGGCGAAGGCGCCAAACATGGTCCGACCTTCAATGGAGGGTACTATTCAGCAGGAGGAGGCGTAGCCCCCATTCCTCCACCGACTGCAGTTTACGTACTCCCCGAACGCAGACGCAGAATCCCCTGCTTCTTAAAATTCCTTATACATTTTATCGTAGGCCTCGTCATAATCATCGGCATCGCAGCACTTGTTTTCTGGTTAGTCGTGCACCCAACTAAGCCCAAATTCTACGTGGATGGTATTAATTTCCGTAATAGCACAAGCAGCGGCAGTAACATCGCGTTGGACATGAGCGTTCGGAATGCGAATAAAAAGATGGGCATCTATTACGACACCTTCTATGCAACAACCTTTTATGGGGGACAGAGTATTGCGTTCACAGAGCTGCAGGAGTTTTATCAGGGCCACAAAAACACCACCGTTCTCCGTCCTGCTTTTGTCTCCACTGTGTCGTTGACATCTTCCAATGCAGGGGATGTGGCCGACATAGAAGTCAAACTGCGATCTCGCGTTCGTTTCAAGGTGGGCAAATTAAAAACCCGTCGTTACAAACTCAAAGTGAAGTGCCGCTTCTCTGCGCCGCTCAATGAAACGACTGCAACGACCTTCACCAGAAAGAAGTGCAAAGTGGACGTGGACAGATAGATTAATTTTGCCGTAGGCCTTAGCTGAGTTCTTATATAGATCGACTCTTTTCTCTGTTTCTCTGTTCACTGAGCGCATTCATTTATTGGTTATTTCTTTACGTCTGTTAGTGTGGATTACATTGTTAAATAGCCGGCTGTTGTTGCTGTGTTAAGTATAATAAAAGGGCTTATTATTATTATTTTAATATTTTACCGTTTCTGAATGCCCCATCGTATTTGAGAATAGTAAATGATCTTTGCTAACGTCTTTATAATTTTTCCACAAAATTCATCACTAATTAGATTTCTAAATCAACTTTACAATCTATATATCTTTGTTAATAATTGTAAAGGGAAAAACTCACCTAATGTTTCCTATTACATGAGATCAGACTAGGTCAACATTATATTATTTTAGGTGTAAATTAGATTTAAATTAATAAATTTAGTTAGGTTTAATATAAATGTAAAGTATAGGTAACATAGAAGGAAGGTTAAGAATGTATGCGTTTGTATTTTTTTTAACATTTTAGTTCATCTATTATTGTAGATATTGACTATATATTAGAATATAAATTTAGAAAATGTATAGATAGTTGTTAATAACTGAAATTTGGTGTTTTAAATCTCAAGATGAAACTGCACTAGCAAGAATGGGCTTCAAGATCCACGATCCTAATTTAAAATTGTCATTCTTGAATTTCCTCTTCAAAATATTTGATCTTAGAGATGTGATATTCAAAAAACACGTTTGATAGCTTGCTATATTAAGCTATGAAATATACTACCTTCTCTCTTATACCCTAGTCACTTGTCTCTTTTCAATTGTTGTTCAGAAGATTTGAAGAAAAAAATGATGCAACATTGCCTAAGTGAAGATTAAGAGTGATTCACATCCAAGTTTGAAATAAAAAACCTAGATCCCTTAGTTTCTTTCACAAAATTTTCAAACTCTTGATCCTTCATTTTTTTGGAATATAGCTTTTCATTCTCTAATAAAGCTCTAGATTTTTTTCAAAAAGATTCTCTTTCAAAATATAAATCTTAAAATGAATGATTTTGACATAATTTAAGGGATTGTAAAACTAGCTCTCAAATAATTTGGTAATGATTGACAAAAAAAAAAAGGACAATAGAAGGATGAATTCAAGGCACAAATCAAAAGGCTGTAAATAACTGAATTCACAAAACAAATAATGGTGAATAAAAAATTGTTGACAATTGAATTATTAAAACAAGAACCTTTTTTTTGTTGATAGAGATTGCTACATTGCCTAGATGCTATGCATTTCCTATAATTCAATTTCACTTTCGCCAACAATAAATTGCTTTACAAATGAAGATAGGTGTTTTTTTTTGGAAGTTATAGATTGATTACAATATCATTAGAAACATAACATCCTTAATATTATTAAGATACTTTGATGTGAAATATCTCCATTTGACTATTTTTCTCTCTCTATCTTTGCAGCACTATACACTTCCCACATAGGTAAATGTAAACCTTTTTCGTGGATTTATTTTATTGATTGCTATCTTAAAATCTCTTTCTTCATAATATTTATGAACCCAATTTTCATGTATGTTAAGATTACTATTATTAAATTTTAATTAATTGCACAACTCAATTTAAATAAACTTGTAAGAAGTGGTGCACCCCATCCACTCCTTTGTCCTTACATCATACAATAATATTTGAACTTGAAAAATCCAATAATCTTCTCAAATAGAAGAAAAAAAAGCATGCATTTAATACATCTCTGTTGGCGAATACTACATTGGTTGGCAAATATTACTTTGAAACTTAACTGTTCCTAGTCGGTTACCTGTCAATTGTTCTGCTCAACCCTTCAACCGCACAGCTTCTTTTACCTCTTTATATACGCAAATGCAATACCAAATTAATGACAGTTTTAGTTTCATGCTCTCATTTGGTATCAGAGCATATTCTGCTTTCTTGTGCCTGTCCTCGTGTGTCTGCAAGTTCTTTCTCTGGTGTGATGAATCCTTGAGTACTACCTCGCAACACTTAGAAGGTTGCAGATACTCTATCAAGGCGTCTGCAATAATGTGATGTCAACATGCAAGTTGAAGATTGCTCCGAGGCATTCGAAGTATTAAACTCTGCAACAAGCACAAGGAATGATTCCACTGCAAGACTTGCACGATATTGTTCCATGATTGTAGTAAAAGACACGCATTGTATACATTTGGTTTCAACTCCTGAAGACTTCTGGTGGAAGAGGCATGTCCTCTGCAACGTACTGGCTATTTCTAAAATTAATTATGCCGGTTGCTGTTGGAAAATGATGCTTGAGTCTCACTAAAGATTCCATGCAAAGTTTTTTAGTAAACAATTAATTGTTTGTATCTGCATGTTGCTGCATGTTGACTGTAACAGTCATGTGCATGCATGAGCTATATTTAGCATTGGTAATGCAAAACCTCTATATAGAGAGGTCATATGTAATGGATTTGACAATCAGAGGAATAAAGACTCTGCTGTGTGTTTGTGTAAAACATTTTTGTGCTTCCTCTGTGTTTTCTGTATTTTAGTGTTTGTTTGCTTGGGCTTTTGAAATTTACAGTTGCAAGGGTTCGAGCCATGAGGATGATAAAAGGCGATTGATCTGTTGCAGAAACTGCGCTTTGCCAGGGCATCTTGGATGAAGTTCTTCTGTCTCGTCTCGGGAGTTCCTGTAAGTTCATACATTATTCTCTAAATTGTATTAGTGATTTCCTGGTTTGTTCATTCCTGGAGAGGGCAAAGGAGGGAGTTTAAACATGGCATCATAACTAGCAACAGAGAGGTTCTTTAATGCTACTATCATATGGTGGTAATAGCATCAATTAGTGGTTTGTGATTCGGCATTGGTATAAGGCACATGTAGGACAAAAGGACATTGGGATACATGTTTTTAAAGGTATGTGTGAAGTTCTTTTACATAATCCGTGAATTGGGGATTATCTCAAGCACTGGAAGAATGGAGTATGACAAGTGCCTAATGTCATAATGAAGCCATGAGTCATTTGGTAGACCTGCAGAAGGCACTCTTATGTAGAAGACTCAATGTATCATGTTTGTTTTGAGTATCTTTTTTATTTCAAGAAGAAGAAGATGCGTATTCTGATGATGAGTCTGGATGCTGGTAAGACTATTATTTTGTACAAGTTGAAATTCGATGATATCATTACTTCCACTCCCACGATTGGTTTCAATGTCGAGACTGTTGAGTTGCATGATGTTGTTCTTCTAGTCATTGCAAAGAATGTTATATGTTGGAAGCATATGGGAGATGTGGTTACTGTTCATAAATTTCCTGATGTTAAATATGGGGAAGCATTGAAATATGGGTTTATCAATGGAGTGATCGATCAAGAGTCTATTACTCCTCTATCAAAGGTTGCAGTACTTCCTCTAGTACTATTTTTGGTGGGTTGGTACTTTGAGCCTGATGCAATACAAGGAAGAAGAAAAATCAACTGATCTCAAACACTTTTCTCTTTAATGGACTCAATCCATTTGACACACGTATTCAACTATATATATATTCCCTCTGGAGCAATATTCAATTCAATTATTCAAAAATAGGAGTTCCAAACTCATCCAAGATCTTCAAAACTCTATCTCAATCAGATTCAACAGTTACCAAGGCCTGCCTATTCATCTTTCATCACTTCTATTATGACTGTCCTTAAATGTGCAACATTTGTCCTTCATAACCACAAACCTCTACCAAGCATTCCAAGTCACAAACAACCAACACAAAACTGGAAACATCTTCATAAAGGTTAGATCAGCATACTCAAACTCATTCAAAGCCCAAGAACTTAGATTCATGGATTTCGTGCAAAGAACTTCATTGACTGTCCAATTCCTAGCAGCCCTGCAACATTAAACTGTCAGAGATAACTCTTAACTTGGACCACTATTCAAGTCTATAAAAAACCTTTCAAACACCTTTTCATGACCACTAAATGATATCAAAATCTCAACATTGGTTACTTTGAGGAAAGGTTGCAAAAACATGACTGTCCACGTTACAAGAAGGCTTATTTAGGCTTGTTACAAACATGGGTTATTGGGTCTAACCCTTCTAGGTTCAATCTCTCTCAAAAAAATGTTCAAACACCTTTATTTTGGCATGCTCCTGCTCAATAAACCATCTGAAGTCCTTTCCCTAAGGTATTTTATCAATCCCTAGGTCTTATTCCTCCAAACTGTTTGCAAACGCTCAGTTTTAGCAGGGCAGTCACTTATATTGGATTCTAACTTATGAATTTAACCAACTCAAAACATGAAATGGATTCAAAAAGCACATAACCACCTTTTAAAACCAATATCATTCAAGAGATCTCAGAAAAACCATAAACACAACCCTTTCCTTATCACTGTATACTATGTTTACCCAGATTTTCTCAAATTACAGACTTAGGGCCTTGTATAATCTGCCCAAGATCACAATCAAAGGCTCTGAAAGCTTGTGTTATCTTAAATAATCTAACAAAATATCTCCACACCAAAAATTAGCATATTTCATTGGCCAGAACAAGAGAAACTAAATTTTGATTTCACATTGATTACCCCAAACAGGGTTTGGACTGTAATTACAAAAATTAGCATAACTTCTTTAAAAATGAACCAATCTTCATGAAACTTGAACTAGATGGAAGGTGATTGGATGATTTATGATTTTTAATCATTTAGGCACACATTTATATCTGTACAGATCCGTACAAGGGTCTGAAGCATATAAATTTTGTAGAAAATGCACAAAAACAGTGATATTTTTTATTCCAAACTTCAAATCTCCATCACCCACACCCAATACAAATGTACAATGGCCTTTTCTAGGAATTCCAAGATGTCTCTTCAGTTTCTAACTAATTTCAAGTGCCTAAAAACTGAAATGACCCCTTGCAACTTTACAACTTTTGCATTTTTTTATATTTTTTGCACTTTTTGACCTAATAAACATCAAGTGACCCCATAATGACCTAAATATGCACAAAATAATTTATTTAACCTTGTTACAAGGTCAAGACACCAAATTTGATCATTTTTTCAAGAATTTACCTGATGAAAACATGATTTGCAAAGGTGCTCCTGCACCATACTCCCAGCCAAAAAAAGAATCCAAGTCCACTTGGATTGATGTTGTCAATAACCTTCATTCCTTGTATGCTCTTCCTCAAATTGAAATTGCTTCTAACCACCTTAATTTTCACCTTAGGTTTGAATTTGTCCATGCAAATCAACTTCCTATCTTGACTGGCCTCTGAAATCATATTCATTACCCCTTGATGCACCTCAGTACCTTGTTCCTCCCTTTGTCCTTTGATCTGCAAGTTGTTCCTTGTCCAAAAAATTAGTACAACAAAGAAATAATATATTGATTCTAACACATTACCTCCATCATTCCTCAATTCCTTGTAGATTCCCAAGGCCAACTCATCCATAATCATTCCTTTCATCAACTCGATGTCTTCAAGTTTTGAAATCAGGTCTCTTATCTTTGTCATACCTTCATCATGCTTGGGGATGTCTATAATACTTTGATCTTCTTCATCCATGAACTCTTCTTTAGCATCTTCAAAGACTTCTTGTTCATTCATCCTCATTTGTCTTCTTCTCTTCTTGATTATCTTCCTTATAGGACATGAAACTTTCTTGTTTACCTTCAAGTTCCAACTTGTTGCTTGCTTCATCATTTGTTCTGTCTTCACCACGGATTCTTGGAACTCTTTCTCAAATCTTCTCAACTCTTGCTTGAAATCAGCTATCTCCTTATCCATCTTCTCTTGTCTCTTTCTTTGCTTTCTTTCTTCCTCTACCTGCAAATGCTTTCTCAGTATCTCCATTTCTTCAAGATGGTCTCAACAAGTATCTCCTTGCTTCTACTCTCTCACTTTTAACAACTTTCTCTCTACCTTCTCAATGGCAACAACCAGGTTCTCCTCACCTACAAACAACCAACAAACCACACAACTACAAAACCACAACTCACAAACCAACTTATCAGCCCAAATCTTTCCTGGGCTCTAATACCATTTGATGCAATACAAGGAAGAAGAAACACTATCTGATCTCAAACACTTTTCTCTTTAATGGACTCAATCCATTTGACACACTTATTCAACTATATATATATTCCCTCTAGAGAACTATTTAATTCAAATATTCAAAAATAGGAGTTCCAAATTCATCCAAGATCTTCAAAACTCTATCTCAATCAGATTCAACAATTACCAAGGCCTGCCTATTAATCTTTCATCTTTTCTATTATGATTGTCCTTAAATGTGCAACATTTGTCCTTCATAACCACAAAGCTCTACCAAGCATTCGAAGTCACAAAAACCCAACACAAAACTAGAAACATATTAACAAAGGTTAGATCAACATACTCAAACTCATTTAAAGCCCAAGAACTTAGATTCATGGATTTGGTGCACAAACCTTCATTGATTGTCCAATTCCTAACAGCCCTACAACATTAAACTGTGAGAGATAACTCTTAACGCAGATCACTATTCAAGTTTGTGAAACACCTTTTAGACACCTTTTTATGACCACTAAATGATATCAAAATCTCAACATTGGTTACTTTGAGGAAAGGTTTCAAAAACATGGCTGCCTACGTTACAAGAAGGCCTATTTAGGCTTGTTACAAATAGGGGTTATTGGTTCTAACCCTTCTAGGCTCAATCTCTCTCAAAAAAATGTACAAACACCTTTAATTTGGAATGCTCCTACTCAATAAACCATATGAAGTCCTTTCCCTAAGGTATTTTATCAAACCCTAGGTCTTATTCCTCCAAACTATTTACAAATGCTTTGTTTTAGTAGGACAGTCACTTATATTGGATTTTAACTTATGAATTTCACAAACTCAAAACATGAAATGGATTTAGAAAGCATGTAAACACCTTTTAAAACCAATATCATTCAAGAGATCTTAGAAAAACCATAAACAAAACCGTTTCCTTATCACTGTATGCTGTGTTTACCTAGATTTTCTCAAATTACAAACTTAGGGCCTTGTATAATCTTCCCAAGATCACAATCAAAGGCTCTACAACCTTGTGTTATCTTAAAGCATCTAAAAAAATACCTCCACACCAAAAATTAGCATATTTCATTAGCCAAAACAAGAGAAACTAAATTTTGATTTCACATTGATTACCCCAAATAGGGTTTGGACTGTATTTACAAAAAATAGCATAACTTCTATAAAAATGAACCAATATTCATGAAAATTGAACTAGATGGAAGGTGATTGGATGATTTACCATTTTCAATCATTTAGACACTCATTTCTATCTGTACAAATCCGTACAAAGGTCTGAAACATAGAAATTCTATAGAAAATGCACAAAAATAGTGATATTCTTTATTCCAAACTTCAAATCTCCATCACCCACACCCAATACAAATGTACAATGGCCTTTTATAGGAATTCCAATATGTCTCTTTAGTTTCTAACTAATTTCAAGTGCCTAAAAATTGAAATGACCCCTTGCAACTTTACAAATTTTGCATTTTTAATTTTTTTTTGCACTTTTTGGACCTAATAAACATCACGTTACCCCATATAATTACCTAAATATACACAAAATAACTTATTTAACCTTGTTACATGGTCAAGACACCAAATTTGATCATTTTTTCAAGAATTTACATGATGAAAACATGATTTGCAAAGGTGCTCCTACACCAGAGCCATTATTAGAGGTTGCTGTCACTAGAGAATGGAGGAATTTCCATTATCTCAAGTTAGCTTCTCAGTTTGAGATGATGTTTTGCATGAGAATATTTTTTGGCTTTATTTTCTTTCATTTCCTTGTTGCTGATAGATTTGAAGAATACATATATTGTGAAGTTTTTTTTTTGGAGACAGATAAGGGGTTTTGTGAAGAGCTCAATATGGATTGTTGCCTAGTGAGTACTCGAGGCTTTAACCAAGGATTACACCTTTACGAGGGTCGAGGAGACAACTTCAAGGATGGTTTTCCAATAATTATGGTCTAGACCAAGGGTTATACCTTTACGAGGGCTGAGAAGACAACTTGGAGGGTGATTGTCCAATAACTACAATCTATAATTGAAAAGGTTCATGGGAGGAACAACTCGAGAATTTAGCTAGGGGCTACACCTTTATGAGGGTTACGAGGTAACTTGGAGGATCCCACCTCATTTAGGATTTGTTTCTTCAAGGAAGATCTTCACAACGATGTATATATACATTTAAAATCAACAAGTTTTGTTATGTAAGCCTTAAGGGGGGGTCCCTTGGAAAAGTGAATAAGAACTTTCAGGGGATACATTTGTAGGAACAATGTAATAAGGAGGGGAGTGTTGGCGGATATTACATTTGTTGGAAAATATTACTTTGAAACTGTAACTATTGCTAGTCAGTTACTTGTCAACTGTTCCGCTCAATTGTTCAACCACACAACTTCTTTTACCTCTTTATATACGCAAATGTAATACCAAATTAACAACAATTTTAGTTTCATGCTCTCAATCTCATAGTTTCAATATAGTATAATAACATGTACATGACCTCAATTTATCTTGTTAAATCATAAAAATATCTAGTCTTATACATTTAAGCCCAAGAAAAGTACTTTTCTATCATCTTTCTTTACTCTTTGTAGCTATCCTTTTATTCTATTTTTCCTTCTAACTTCTAGCTATCCTTCCTAAAATCTTCTAATTTTTCTTTTGATGCAAAGGCATCACTTTTTGTGCTATATCTCTTTTCTACCTACCACTTTCTAAATTATTTGTTGTTTTAAATTTTTTTTTTGACCATTTGAGGAGAGATCACCTATACAAGTACATTAATGAACAATAATGTGTGAAAATGATTAAGAATAAATTAGAATAGGAATTTTGAACCCAAAATGAGTAGTTATGCATTTATGATGGGATTTTGAGTGTCACATCAATTTAGGTGAGATTTTGTAGAATCTTCCAAAATTTTAAAAGATTAAAAAGAAGAGAATAGAGAAGAAGAGAGAAACAATCAGATAGAAGGAAAATCTAGAAATAGAAAGAGGAAATCTTGACCAAAAGTCGATCAAATTTATATGTAGTAGACTAACTTGATAGAAAGAAAAAATAAGGGATTCTTGAATTTTAACTCAATATTTTGAAGGGAAGTAAATGTTTATGATAGTAAATTATTATATTTTAAAGTTACACATGAAATAAATATTTATCATTTAAAATAATTTTCTTTCTTGATGTGTGTCTTTTTACTATGGATGGTAAGTTAATTAATTTGTGTGCATAAGTATTTGGATTATCTTATGATTGGTGTGATGTTGTGAGACCCATATAGTGTAGGGCTTAGGTTCCTATAACATAAATTCTTGTTCTTGTAGCAACTATTATAAATTCCTATTACATTGTAGGCAACTTTATGGCATTTTTCAACTACATTAACCAATTAAATGCATTAAATCACCTCTTTATATGTATCATTTTGTTGTTCCTTTACAATCAATAAAGCATTTTACCACTTCATTTGGTATCAAAGCGATTTTATCTCTATACCATGTGTTAAATTTGGATAGAATAGAGCGTAGGGAGTTATCAAAGAAGGAAGAGTTTGGCATATTTCTATGTCATATTTGAGGTGAATGACCAACATTTGCAAAAATAGACATTGATCTGTGTTTGTTGGCTACATAATGAAAGAGGCAGATTTAAAGGAAATTATTACAATGTTTTGTATTTTGGTTTGTCATTCTGTTGTATTTTTTTATTTTTCTCTTTTGTGTCAATGTTCCATAGGATATTATTAATAGGCATCCATAACTATTGAGACAATGAAGACATCAACAAAGGTGTGAAAGGTTGTAGGGTTTGAGTGATACAAAAATTAATTATTTCTATAATGCATGGGCACATGATTTATGTCACTAGGCGTTGGTGTGAGACTTGGTGTACTAGTGTTCCTATGATTGATAGAAGGTGCTACAAAGAAGGTTGTTAGAGATGGTGCTTAAATAGTTATGGAATGAAATTCACTACTAAGAGAAGTGTAGATGTTGAAGACTATATGATGGAATAAGAAGACAAGTGACCTTGCAATGGTTGAAGGTTATTTAAAATTGGGTTATGCCATATTATTTGATTTATCAAGCCATGATCAGTAAGACTGCACTTGTTTCCACTGGTATGTACAATTGTTAATATTATAATATTTTTATTTTGAGAGGGTGTGCTTACAGAGGTATAAGAAAATATTAACCATGATGGATCTTTTAGAGTAAGAAGGTTAATAGATTCTTTGAATTGGATATTGATGTAATTGGAAGGAATTATCACTGAAGTGATGAAAATATTTTAATGGAGATTCCATTAGATAAGTATTATGGATTCAACTTTCATATCTGGAGAATGAAAATTCAAATGCAACTAATGAATAAGAATTTATGGGGAATACTGAGTGGAAAAGAAAAGGCACCTATAGATGCAACTAAGTTATTGGATTAGAATAGTAGAGATGATAAAACTAAGGCTATTATTGGTCTTGCTCTTTCTGACTCCCAATTACATCATACAGATTTAGATAAAAATAAACATAAATTTGGGATAATCTCAATAAATTTTTTGGAGCAAAGTCATTTAATGTGAAAATTTCCCTAACACTTAAATTGTTTAGGTTCAAAATGGAAGATGGAATCACAATGCCAAGTCATATAAGTAGTTTGAGGTGTCTCATTAGGAAGTTAGTAGAAGTGAAGGCTCCAGTAGATGATGAAGATGTTTTACACAACTTGCCTTCTAAATACAATAATTTTTTTGACTAAAAATGTAACATGCAAAACCTTCACTAAAGTAAAAATTTCCTTAGTTTTCACTATGCAAGTAAACAAACTATGTAACAAGCCATTGCAATAAATTGTTTCTTTCATTCATTGAGAATATACACAAAAAGATGCATACAATATACAATAAGGATTATGTTTCAATATAATAACTTTACAACTTACAATATTCCAACAATGTACATAGTTACATACATAGCTCAACTAAGCTTTAAAACAAATAGTTATATATGGTCCAGGATCCTCCTTTCAAATATTTGGTCTTTTGTTGCCGGTTGAGGATGAGAAGCATCACTCAAATGCTTTTTTGCCAACCATAGACTCATATTCAGTCCCCCATACATCTATCATTTGATAGATGCCCCTACCCTTTGATGAAGAGATTGGTAGAGTAACCAGGTATCGACAACCAACTGAGCTTAGTGTTGTGTCCTACATGATGAACTTGTAAACCCATAATGTAGGACTAGCATGCAATAACTAGATCACAATGAATTGATAGTGGAGCCAGAGGAAATCACACTACTTTGGCCAAAGTGTTCTCACTGAGTACTTTGAGTGAAGGTCATTCTTTTCACTTACACTACTCAAGCTCAATTTGACTTAAGGCCACTATAATCTACACATATGTATTTCCTTCAATGAGTAATATTTAACCCCAAAGATAGCCTATCACTAGTCCTACAACTTAGGATATATCTCCTTAACAAAATAAATGTACAAGCTTACTCCCATAATGTACATACAACCCTAGGAGTAATTCACTAGCTATCTTAGTTAAATCAAATAACTTAGCTATGGGTAACTCTCAAGCTACCCTTGTTAAATCATCTCTAGTATGTTAATACTTATGAAAAATGTAATCCTCCTATTATGGAGTTGTAGAAACTTAAAAATGTCTCAATGGATCACATTAGCTAACTAACATCATTTCATCCTCAAACCCATCCTCTTTTCGCTTGTTTAATTAAATAAACCTAATTATTTAATTAAATGTCTCATTTTCACCTATTAATCTAATTGACCTAATTGGGTTAATTCACCCCCTCTCACATTTACATTTCATCCGATTTAATTAAATAATGCAAATGATTTAATTTTAACCCTAAGTCCTCTTATTTAATTAAATAACCTAAGCTATTTAATTAAATATCATATTTGCATCTCCTTTTCATTAAATAAAACAATAATTTAATGAATATCCTCACATTTCTCATCTTACACATTCAAATTTAGTTTTAATTAACTAAATTGCTAATTTCCCTCTCATCCACTTGCATAGGGAATATTCCAAAGGAATATTCTCTTATTTTCCTAAAAAAAAAAGGTAATGATTACTCAAAACAAACTTTGAATTTTTTTTTTTTTAAATTTGTTGCAAAGTGTGTTTGTTTGCATGATTGTGAGCCCTTGATCTTTTCTTGATCCATGTGATATTTGATTCTCATACATTGATGAGTATCCTTGATCCATGTTTCATCCTCCTTTCATTTGTGACCATTGATAGATCAAATCAATCTCATCCATTACTTTTTCATTTGATCTCCATTAAATCAATTATTTAATGAATATCATATAAATCCCCTAATTTGCATAATTAAAACTTTGTTTCAATTTGAAAAATTACTAGTTCTCCCACTTGCAAGGGAATATTCCTCCTAAGTTGCAACATTCCTCCAGAAGGGGAATATTTCCATAGAATATTCCTTCCCCTTTTGCATAATTAAACTTTGTTTTAATTTGAAAAATAACTATTTCCTCACCCATGAGAATATTCCAAAGAACATTCTTTCTCCTTCAATCATTTGAAAAAGGGATATTCTCACTTGGCTTCTTGAGCAAGCTAAACTTGTGACTTCTTGAGCAAGTTAGCATGTCACATATGTGTGTAGGTCAAAAGTGTGTTTGTTTGGAATAAATGAGAACCCTTGATTAAATCTCATCTTGCATTCTCACCTGATGCGAATCCATGATCCATGCCCCCTATTTCCTCCATCCCTGACCATTGATTAGCTTTTTCAATATTATCCCTTCATTTTTCATTTGCTCTCCTATAAATATAACACTATTTGGAGACAAATGGATCCATCTTTCAATTACAAAATTATGTTGTTGAATTCACTCACATTCACACTCATACTTTACTCACATTTAGCATATTTTAGCTCATTTTTAGTTGCATATTATCTTTAAGCTTCCATTAGTGACTTCCATGATAACATAGATGCATACATTTAGCTTATTTGTTAATTAGGATTTTAATCTTTTTAAGCTTCTATACATTTAAAGTAGATTTGCATACACCCATATCAATTATCTTAGCATAAATCATGTTAAAATAGCTTGCATCATATTCATTTAGCTTTAAATCATGTTTTCATACACATCTATCAATGGTTTCATCAATTTTCTTCAATAAAACTGATTGAAACAAGCTCATTATCCAAGGATTGGGAAATGATCACCATTCCACATCAATGCGACACCACTCCCCCAATAGGATAAGTTTTAGTGTCTTAGATTAGAGGTTTTTCAAGCTTTCATGATTTAGAATGTTAGTTTTAATGGCTTCTTTTTCTTTGTTTGCAGTGAATGATCTTATTGGGATTAATGCTTAGTGGGTTAAATATGCCCTGAATTTGTATGGATCGGGTGTAGCTAACCTTCAATAATGTCATTGGTCATAGGAGTATCTACAAACACTTCACAAAACAATATAATAGCTTCTAATTCCTTTTCAAAGTGTAATATTATTTTTCACCTAAATGCAAGTATTCAAAATAGACTTAACTAAAGTAATCATGAAACAATCTTTTAAAAATCCAAGACAATAATAGAAGATTATCCTCATGCCTGTATTCGCTTATCCAACTTGATTGACTACAATCCAACTTTCCCAAAACAACAACTAGATTGGCTTTGTCCTCTCAAGTGATACCACAATAATCCTTTATCTCTCTAGTTGATAGTATACTTCACTCAATATGCTAATACTCTCACAAATACTCACAACTCTCTCTCTCAAAATAAAGTAGAATAATGCAAATAAGAATTACAGAGAAAAATGTATAAAATGTGGAGCATAATGTGTATGAAATGCATCCCAAACAAGTGAGTTTTCTCTACTATTTATACAGTAGAAAATAGACTTCTCATCCTATAGAATAGGCATGAGTATTGACAACAAAATCCATGCATCAAAACTCACGCAACTTAGCTAAAAGGTGGCACACAAATAAGAAAATACTCAGCTAAACAAAGCTTCAAGTCAACACATGATGAAAATAGTGTAATTCAAATTTCTTTCACAATGAACATCTACAACATATAGGATTCATAAGATGGCACCAAAGCAATCATAAACCTCATACAGAGTTAGCATAGTTTCTACTTGTTGAATCAATCAAGGCAGATCCCATAATAGTGGTTTAAAATTTTGCACAAACTCGACATCAAATTATTTTAACTAAATCTTCACATTCTGGCACCTATAGCTAAGCAAACTCCAGGAAGAATTTGAAGATGGTGCAAAACTAGGAGTCTCATCAAATTTTGTCTGTAGATTCTAAAAATATTTTTTCAAAATTTTGAATCAAATTTCACTTTTTCCATCTCCCATGAAAATTGATTTATTTCTAGAAAACAAATATTTTTAAAACTCGATGCACACCGTAGATAATGCATAACTTTTTTCCATGAAGGATAAAATTTTAATTCTTTCAAATTTAGATTGTAACTCCAATATCTAGTGCTTTTCCACTTGGTTAGATAGTTTTTATTAAATATTTTTCCTTAATCAAGTTTCAAAGTCAAACAAATTACAATTGCATTAATAATCGTATAACGCGTAACTTTTTTTGTATATGTCAAAATTTAATTTATTTATTTTTGTTGGATCAACGACTTCAATATCTGCACTCATATTTTTCAATTTTTATTTTTGATAATCTTCTATTTTTCCACATGTGAAGGACAAAGAAATTCATTTTCGATGAAAAACCTATGTTTAATAAAACTTAAAAAACAAATACATAACAAAACCAAAACATATTAAAAGTATATTCATTGGATAGCTTGTTCTGAGGAATACCATAATCATTTGAAATAAATTTTAAATGAATTCATTTGATCCCCCAAAATCTAAATCAAAAGTGAGTTTTTATCAGCATTTTGATAGGTGTAAAGGAGACGCATTTATAGGTATGGTTTAAAACTAGCGAGGTTCTATCCAAGGGGGTTTGATCTAAGGTGATTTGATCAAACCCTTTCAATTGGAATCCTTAAAATGGAACTTTTAAAGGCTTAAATCATTATATTTTCTAAAATATGTGATTTCAGCTAAAATTGCCCTCTCTCGAATTGTAAAACCACTATTATGACAAAGACCCCTCAATATAAAATGTGCAACACTTAGCTCATGTCGACTTAGTCTAGCATGAGTTGATTCATCTCGTTAATCAATTTGACCAATTCATTGACCTGTTGTTAAGTAACCTTGCATGCATTTATTTGTTGTTGATATTTATGCAATGACAAGGTATCTAACAGTTTACTAAGTCAAAGATATATCAATGGAAAGCATTGACCAAGTCTCTATTGTTATATTAACTTAAAGCCAAAAATTCATATTGTTTTTAACTAGTCCATTACACGTGGACAACATTGAGTAATATTCATCCTCTTAAATAAAATCACAAGTAATATATATTTGGCCTTTGAATAAGTCAATTAATTAGCCTTAAATATTTGTATGAGTTAATCAACTCCCAAGCAATTGATAATGTTTAAATATATATTAATATATCTCATATATATACATGTATACACCTAAAAACGGTCATCATATATTCAATTAATTAAATACAACCTATTTGATTAATGCTTCAACTACATATAAATAAGGTCTTACTTTATTATATTGTTCACTCTTCTTTTAATTCTCTAAAATCACATTGTTCTAAATAATTGAATAAACAAAATACCCTAAACGTGTTTATTTAATTAACCTTCCTTAATGCTAATTAAGAATTAGAGCACATTTCTACAACTTTTTGTGTTCCACCTCATAAAGGTCACATGAAAATAAATAAGCCTAATTATTAATTAGAATTATCCTCGCACACTTCCACCAATGAGAAAAAGCACATGGCTTTATTCCCCCACACTTCCCACAAATTTGGAGCACAGGGGTCTTTGTTTCACACACTTGGGAATTCCATACATTTGGCATGTTTCCAATTGGTCAAAGGATTCTCTCCACACACATGGCATGTTGTCTTTGGTCAAGGGGACAACATCTTGATTCCTTTCATCTCCACTATCTATTATTTCTCCTTCAAATCTAGACCATTGATAGGTGCCACCTCACAAAATGCTTGAGAAACCCTATAAATACACCCTGTTTCCTTAGCATTTATCATCCACAATTTGAGTAAAGTTACTATGCAGGTTTATCTTAGGAGCTTGGAGCTTTCATGGAGTCTTATACTTAGTTTTCATATCATGTGTTACTTTTCATTCTCATCTTAGATTAATCAATTGTTTCATAGTTACATTTTATCATCCCCATTGCATCATAGTTACATTTTAGGTTAGTTTTTTTTATGTTTGCATTTGATCATATGCATAATCATGGATAGTTCATTTTAGTTTCATATCATCTCACTCATCTCCACTTGTTCATTTATCATCAGCATCATCCTTCATTTATCATCGTATCCATTATCCTTTCCATCATTATGTTTCATTTAGAAGCATACCACTATTCATTCTAGCACATATTTGCACATAGAAATCATCTTAGTTTGGTAACATATTAAATATCAAATCTCATTTTCTAGGTAGTCATTTTAACAACCTTTGTTCCCATAGAAATCTACGGGCCAAACGGTTTAATAAATCCCTAGAAATAGAGGACAATGATACATATTTGAAAGGTTTAATTGTATTACGAATAGAGTAGTTTTACTTGCTTCAAACTTTGAATGTAAATTGTCTCATTAAGGTTTGTGTTGACATTAGAATACTCTCCACATTTGACATTGACAATACATATATATATATGTATATCAATGTATATATGTATATGTATGTATATGTATAAATATATGTTTTTGAAAAAGGAAAAAAATAGGTTTTACAGGGACCTGAAACCGCAAAGTTTAAATAGCAAAAGATAACAAAATAAGTCTAAACAAGTAAATGGCTATCCCAAAAAGGAAACGATAGCACAAAGAGACAACAGGGCCCAAAAAAGGACCGCCCAAAAAAACCAGAAACAAACACCACCGCACTACTCCAAGGTGTTCAATAACTCCTCAGCCTCCTTTTCAACATCCTTCATATCCTGTAACCCCTACTTGAGGATTTGAGCTGTATGTGACGAAGTTGGGGTCTTCCTCTTAGTGTTAGCTTGGGTACGAGTCGAAATCCCTTCACCAGCAGATTTGTAGCCTCCTTTGTCCGCATCCAAATCCACAACCAATGAACCCTTTTGGTTTTTTTTTATCTTTTCCACCATACATTGATGATAATGGTGTTATTCCTGGTAATTTTGTGATTGTTCGCCAAAGTGGCCCTAATATTTTGGCCTATCTTGGACATGCTACACTCGATACTAGTCAATCTTTCCTCCTATGATTGTTGTCTTTTCCTTGGTAAGGGAGTTTCCTGTCCTTCATTCTCTCTACAACTCCAGCTAATCTTCTGCTCCAAATCCATGACCCTATTGCTAAGATCTATATTACGGCCTTTCAAATCATAGACTTCCTTCTGGGTCCACTTGAGAATAGTGAAAAGGCCATCCGTACTTTTTTCCACCACACTCACAATGTCCTCAGGCTTGAGCTTATTCAGGGCCGAGTTAATTTCATCCTGAATAGGGGAATCATAAGGGCCATTCCCAAATCTTCCAGATGTAGGGGCACTAGGGGCCGATTCCTTACTGACCATGGGTTTATCAGAGAGAATTTCCATAGAATTCTGCATCACTTAAACAAGTTTCACAATAGAGGTACCTTTAAAACCGGAGACCAAACCCAGAGTAGGGCATCTAGGAGGCGGCTGGGAATTAAGACAGGGCGGTGAGGCAAAACCCGGGCTAGGGCACTGATGCAGAGGCTACAACTTAGGACATGACAGTGGAGAAAAATCCTTAAGGGCTTTCCGACAAGACGGGGACAGGGGAGCGATGGTTTTAGGACCAACAAGAGCACAAGCAAAGGGGGCCCAGGGATCGTTCTCCCTACTACTTTCTATCTCCTCATCATCCAAATCTCTAATTTCAACAGTTTTAGGCAAAGCAAGTAAATTTTGATAATGCTCAAATATGAGCCTGACAAGACCAGAGTGGAATACTAGTAGTCCTCCTAGGGTTTCTTTCAACTTCATCAAGGCAATTCTCAAAGAAGAGAATAAGTAAAGCAAGTGTAGAGATATGAACCTTGTGACTAAAGTGGTTCGTAATGGCAAAGTGGTAAACTATAAACTCCTCGTGAAGTGCCCGGCCAACCATGATATATTCCATAATAACTCTAAACTTTCTTTCTAGTTAGATTTGATGGACTCTACATCAAAGTAGTTATTGAAACTTTAACCATCTTAGCCTTCTCCTGTCCTTTTAGGAAATTTAATGACCGCCTATTAGAGAATCGACATCTCCAATAAAATTTCACACCCTTTGTCAAAAGACCATTATCTCACCATTAAACTCATTCACCAATATCTCGCCAAACAACAATTCCAACCATATTTTTCCATTTTTTTTACAAAATAGTCCAGCATCCCTCAAGCCAAGCATCAGGGAGCTTTTCCAAATACGTGATCAAGCCTCCTTTCAATTCTTTCCTAGGCTTTGATGTTCTTTCTGTTCTAAAATTGCTTGGCTCCACCCGCTTTTCTTTTCTCCCCGATATTCAAAGCCTCTCAAGTAAAAAACAACACTCCCATGCTTGTTCTGAAGTCCTGTTTAGACATATTTTTTATTAAACACCCGTAAAGCGTGCTCTGAGACTCTGAAAAAAAGAAAATGGCTGTCCCATCAAATCTAATGAAACGGAATGCATCTAATCTTTATCCTGCTTCATCATGACTAATATATACTTTCCATGCACTGAATCATAATAAATTAGTGCTTTCACTTCAGGATGGAGGTAGTCATTCTTCCTCCACGTGTTTTCCCCGCCCTTCTTAACCCCTTCATTGGCGAAGTAATCCGCCACCTTATTGGCTTCTCTATAGGCGTGGGACACTTTCACTTTATCAAATTTATTTAGTAAGATTTTTGTATCTTCGATCCACTTTTTGATGGTCCACGAGGGAGGGGTAAGCCCAAGAATGCAATTTATTATATTCATTGAATCACCCTCCAGCCAAAGACATTTCGTGTTCATCTTGAAAGCTAAGCTAACCGCATGATAAGCCCCTACCGCTTCTGCAACATGATTGGTTTGGGTGCCGATGTCCACAACAAAAGTCACAATAAAAGCCCCTGAATTGTCCCTTAAAACACACCCACTGCCAACTTTCCCAGGGTTGCCTTTAGCTGCACCATCAAAATTGGCTTTCACCCAACCCAAAGGCGGTAAAGACCAACTAGCATTCTCTCTCCCACAAACAACAGGTTTGAGGACATTTGACCCAACTAATTTTGAGTTCCACTTTTGAGCCATAGCAATATCGAAAGGAGACCAGTTAGCTTTATCAACCATTTTTCTTGGAATTAAAGATAAATTTTCCTTTATAGCCCTTACGATTTTAGCATGCAAGTCCCCTTCCAACATCTCTTTATCCCTAAACACTCTGTTGTTCCTTTCCTTCCAAATATTCCAAGACACAAAAGGTAGAACAAAAGACCATAGCTTTCGCACAAAAGGATTTTTTGAAGGAGCTTTCCATTGCATGAAGAAATCTTCAACAGAGGCAGGGGAAACCCAAACCACATCAAGAAGCGCAAAAATTTTACCCCAGATATTCGAAACAAAAGGGCAATGAAGAAAAAGATGGTTAACAGTCTCAGCTTCATTCTTGCACATATAACACCTGTTTGGTAATTGAATTCCTCTTTTTCCAAGATTGTCCAAAGTGAGAATCTTATTCTGTAGCATTATCCAGTAGAAAATATTGATTTTAGGAGTCAGGTGATTAATCCAAGCCTTAGCCCAAAAGGGTGGAGGCTCCATCGGACTAACCAACATAGACGTGGCAGAAGAAACTAAAAAAATACCAGACGGGTTGTCTAACCAGACAGCAAGATCCTCCACCTAGTGTTGAGCTGGTCTTAAGGCTCTGAAGGCCGACTGAACAGGGCTAAGATCCTGACTGATGGTCTTCAAATCAACCCAACCCCCATTCCTCCAATAATCTTTAACCAAGACTCCAAATTCCCTTTTACAATCATTCATCCATTTGTTGAATTTCTCAATTCTGATCAAAGGATCTTTAAAAAGCCACCTGTCTTCCCAAAACCTAACATAATTTCCTTTTCCAATCAGCCAACCAATTCCCATTTCCAACAACTTTCTTCCTCTACCCATATCATTCCAGCATACAGACCCACGAGGTAAAGAAGAGGAATTTATAATCTCATTAAAAGACTCATAGTTATTAAAATATTTGGCTTTTAAGGTATCACGCCATTCTCCATTCAAAGTAAGAGTTCTCCAAAGTTGTTTAGCAAGAAGGGACAGATTCAGAACTTTAATTTTCCTTAAGCCTAGGCCCCCCCTCGATTTGGGTCTACAAACTAGATCCCAACCAACAAGTGGCATTCTCTTCTTGTCCTCCACACCTGACCAAAGAAACCTTTTCTAAATTTTTTCAATGGCCTCAGCATATTTAGCAGGAATTTTAAATATACTGAGAGCATAAATAGGAAGATTTTGCAGAGAAGCCTTAAGGAGCTGGATTTTTCCAGCTTGACTAAGAAGAGCTCCTTTCCACCCCGATAGCTTCTTATTGAATTTTTCAACCAGAGAAATCCAGAACGAGTCTGATGGTTTAGAGCAAAGAGGTAAACCAAGATAGGTTGACGGAAGAGGCTCAATTCGGCATCCTAGAATCTGAGCAAGTTTAAATTGTCTATACTCTGAAGTATTGAGGAAGAAAATTGAACTCTTAGTCCTGTTAACAACTTTCCCAAAAGCAGATTCATAGAGATTCAAAAAAAATTTGAAAGTCTTAGCTTCAGCCATAGTAGATCTTCCCATGAGAATGGTATCATCAACAAATTGTTGGTGGGAACAGGTTAGAAGAGAAGAGGAAGGTCTTAAGCCAGCAAGGGATATTTGATCAATAAGCTTTTTAATATTTCTTCCCAGACTCTCAGCCAAAATTGTAAACAGAATAGGAGAAATAGGATCTCCCTGTCTGAGGCCTCTGGATGTCTGAAAAAACCTCGAAGGTGATCCATTCACAATGACAGAAGAGGTAACTATCGAGACAAGCTGGTTCACCAACTGAATTACTCTGTTATTAAAACCAAACTTGTCCAGGATTTTAAACAAGAAATCTCAATCAACCTGATCATAGGCTTTGGAAATGTCCAGTTTAAGAATAAACCCTTCAGTTTTCAAAACCATTAACGAATCTAAGTTCTCATGAACAGTAACAACAGAGTCCAGAATGTACCTACCTTGCACAAAACCATTCTGCTACGGAGCAATCATTTGAGGAAGCATGGAAAGCATTCTTGTAGTTAATACCTTCGAAATAATTTTATAAATAGAATTACACAGGCTGATTGGCCGAAAAGCTGAAACTCTGAAGCCCTAGGTTTTTTAGGAATAACGACCACAAAAGTAGCATTCAATTCTTTCAACAGACATCTTGATCCAAAGAATTCCTTGACAGCATTCACAACATCCAGCTCAACAATTTCCCAAAACACTTGGAAGAAGAATAAGGGAAAACCATCTAGTCTAGGGGCTTTGTTACCATCAAAAGAGAAAACAACTTTCCTTATTTCAGCTTTGGAAGGAATGGCAGTGATCAAAGAATTTTCATTATGACCAATCACCTAGGGTATAGCCTCAATCAAGGAATCTTGAGCTTCAGTAACAATCTCTCCATTACAAGAAAGAAGGTTGCTAAAGAAAAGGACAGCTTGTTCCCTGATATCATCTTCCTCCTCAAACCTCGTCCCATTAACATCAATATGAGCGATTCTATTAGCAGCCCTATGTTTCGAAGCAGACAGATGAAAGAATCTGGTATTCCTATCTCCCTTAGTCAACCAAGACACCCTGGATCTTTGCCACCAAAAAACTTCCTCTTTAGCAATGATGTCATGCAATTGAATGAGAAGTTCATTTTTGTTTTCTCTGTAATTGTCAATATACCCCCATTTCTGGATTTTAGCTTGGATCTCCTGAATTTTGCACTGAATTTCCGTCTTAGTACCAAAAATATTCCCAAAGGCATCCTTTTTCCACCTTCTCACATTAGTTTTCACTTCCTTTAATTTTTTAGCAATCTTGAACATCACTATGCCAGTAATATTTATATTCCACCATCTACGAATTTCCTCAAAAATTTGAGGATGAGAAAGCCAAAAATTTTCAAATTTGAAAGGGAAGTTCTTTTTCACCTTAGTAGGTTCCGCCAAAAGACAAATGGGAAAATGATCAGATCCCACCCTTGATAAGGCCCTCAAAGCACAAAAATAGTCTATAAACCATTGGCCAGAAACAAGTGCCCTATCAAGTCTCACTTAGATCAAATCAGGCCCTAATCTCCTATTAGTCCAGGTATAAGAAGCCCCTTGTAGGTCTAGGTCTATCAAGGCATTACTGTTTATGAAGTCGGATAGGCCTGATTTACTATCCCAGTTGATTTGAGAACCCCCAAATTTCTCATCATTCAGGAGAGGAGTATTGAAGTCTCCCATGACCATCCAGTGTTCATTAACAAAACATCTTCGAAAACCAGATAACTCAGACCAAAAGGAATTTCTAGCATTCTTACAATTCGGGGCATATATATTGGATTGAATCCAACAAAAATTGTCTCTTATGTGGGTAAATCTAGTGGCCACAAAATTACCATTCTCCATTAAGGGCTCACCTTTAATAAACATCTTGTTCCAAAAAGTAACAATACCACCCGAAGCACCCACAGAACTATTTCCATGAGCCCCACAGTTCTAAAATTTTTAAGGCTTTCTACTTTATCTTTAGGCATTTTAGTTTCTTGAACAAGAAGAATATCAGGTTTGTGGTCCCTAACAAAATTTTGCAAAACATCCTTTTTATGACAGCTATTCAGCCCTCTTATATTCCATGACATAATTTTCATTTCTTACCTGGGGATTGAAGTATCTCCGGGATGGTCATTTGGATCCCATAGTAATATATTTTGATCCCATAGTAATATATGTTAATATATATTTATATATAGAGATTATGACAACTATGTATGTATATATTTGATATTTAAATGAATACAAACAAGATGTCATTCACATAGTAATAATAATATCGATTGTGTACATATATATATTCATATATATTCCTCTATGTACATGTATACGTATGTATACATATATCGATACATTCGTATGGGCATATCCATTTTCCAATCATACGTGTGTATTGATACATATATACATATGGATATATGTATATATATACACACCTTTGATTATACACAAAAGTGATACACAATTACTCTTGTATTGATAAGAACCTACTTGTGATATATCTATACATATACATATATATGTCATAAGGTCCACTTGATAGTTCCATGCATATGGTCTATCATTGACATGCATATGTGTACATATACACATTCCATGTTCATTCTACTCATTAATACAAACATGGTAATATAAGAAAGAACTCATAATCTCAAACAGATAATCATCACCCAATAATGCACTCAATAGTAAAAAAGACTCTTAATAATACCTAGGCTCATCAACTAAGGATTACTTACCACTTCCCACTTAATAACTTGACTCAATTATTCTACTATGGTGTGTGTAAGTTCAGATAGGTTAAATTACTGGTTACTCGACCAAGATCTTCTCTTGAGTGATACTTCCCCTCCACCTAGAGGAATTAAACATAAACCTACATCAACTAGCATATGCCCGAGGTAGTCAACCATTAAAAAAAATGCATTAAACACTTAGTACATCTCCAAAGTTAGAATATCAATTCAATAACCATCCATTTCACACATGGGTATGTGTAGGATCATCATGAAAAAATAGGCCCTTAAGTGGCAAAACATTTAGAAAAATCAGAGTTAGGCAACTTGATGTAAAAATTTGAATAAGTTATCTATATTATTTCAAAAATATGTAAGAATAGAATTTGTAGAAAATTGAATGTAGTTTCTAAACCACTAGGTTTATTTAAAAATAAATAAAACCTATTTGGTGAAAATATGAAATTTCAATGCAGTACTTAAATTTCAGGGAAAAATAAGAAGTAGGTAACTGGCCTAACCACCTCTAACCACAATAAAATTATAATATATTTTATAAGATTTTAGATATAAGTAGATGACTCATGTCTAGATGTGATGCATATTTTTTTGTTTTTTTTTCCAAATAAATAATTAATTATGAATTTTTTATTACAACTTTTAAAAAATATAAAAATTGTATGTCTAACACCCTAACTTGGTCAAAAATTCATGATTTTTTTTTTTTTTTTTAATCCTATAGTATACAAAGCATAAAATGTGATGCATGTTTCGGATTCAAAAAATGTGATACTGTTTGAAAGCTATAGATGTTTTTCAACCAACCTATCAATCAGGACTTTAGTCGTAATTTAAATAAAAAATGAATAATAATTATTTATTAAATTCAAAGTAAAGCATAATTTATATTGGTGGAAAGATAAGAATCTCCTTTAAAAACCCTTTTCGTTTCATCAATTTTTGCTAAAAAAAGGGTCATCAGGCACATGGACCATCATATCACTTACATATTGCCACTTTTTGGCCCATCATGATCCTGCACATACTCACATATGGATTTCTTCACATAACATTAAATAGAATAACATTTATTCATAATGCATTGACAAAAAAATTCAAGAAAAATTATTCATCTATAGAATTCCCACTACATTCACATTTACCCTACATAGTAATAGTAAATAGTAAAATTAGACAATTGGGGTGTAACATATTCCCTTGTGAATCATCATCCCCGATGATTTTATGTAGAAACATAAAACAAAGAAAACAACATATTGTCTTTAAGAATTCTCAAAAGCATCTAAAATGTGAGGAAACTTTTGTTGAATCTTAGCATAGTCCTCCCAAGTGGCTGAGTCTTCCGCATATTGGTTCCATTGGAATTTGCATTGTAAAACCTCCATGTTATGCAAGTGAAGCTTTTTTGTTTCAAGCACCTTGATGGGCTTGAGATTTACCACTTTGGAATCCTGTACCTATAAAGCAGTCCAACCAATCATATGCTTATTGCCTGGTATATACCTCTTTAGGGAGGACACATGGAAGAAGTTATGCATTCTAGCAAGAGCTAGTGGCAACACAATTCGATAAGCTACCAGATTCACTTCCTCTAGAATCTCAAAAAGTCCTACATAACATGGGCCTAACTTATAAGACTTCCCAAATTTAATGAAGCTCTTGTGAGGTTTCACTCTCAAAGTACTTTGTCACCTACAATTTTTTTTTTGACGTGCTCTAGTGGCATCAACATAGCTTTTTTGTCAATCATTATCCTCAACCAACCTTTTCTTAACAGTTTTCACTTGGTCTTCCATTTCTGCCAGCATCTCCAACCCAAGAATCACTCTGTCTTCAAGTCTATCCCAACTTATAGGAGTTCGACACTTTCGACCATATAATGCTTTGAAAGAATGCATCTTTATCGCGAAATGGTAAGAATTGTTGTAAGAAAATTCTACTAAGGGTAAGTAGTCTTCCTACTTGTATTGTTGATCCATGCAATAAATTCTAAGTAGATCTTCCAATACTTGATTCACCTTTTTAGTTTTCCCATTCGTTTTAGGATGATATGCTAAGCTAATATTCCGTTGAGTCCCTAGTACATAAAACAAAGGTTTTCCAAAACCTAGAAGTGACTCATGCATCGTTATCTGAGATAATATTCTCAAGAATCCCATGTAACCTAAACACTTCTTGCACAAACTTTCTTGCTATAATAGGTGCTCCATCAATTAGATTCCTAGGTATGAAATGTGCTACTTTGGTAAGGTTATCTACAAACACAAGAATGGAATTGTTCTTATTTCTTGACATAGGTAATCCTTGTACAAATTCCATACCTATGGCTTGCCATTTCCACTCTGGTATATCATGGGGGTATAACAAGCCTACAGGATGATGATGCTCCGCTTTCACCCTTTGAAATTCAAGACACCTCGCCACAAATCTAGAAACATCTCCTTTCATTCCCTTCCAAAAATATAATGTCTTCACATCTACCATCATTTTTGTCACTCTAGGGTGTCTAGAGTATGGTGCTTCATGTACTTCCTTCCATACCAGATATCTTAACTCTTCTACGTCAAGTACATACATTCTACTCTTATATCTAAGTAATCCATTAGGTTCAAAATGAAAACCTTCATACCTAGAATCTTGTGGATTTCTAGTGAGTTCTTTCTTGACTTGCAAGTAGTACTCATTCTCTTTTCACCCCTGTAACACTTGCTCTTTAAAGTTTGTTTGAATTGTTACTATTGAATTAATATGATGTTTTCAACTCAAGGCATCAACAACCTAATTTTCCTTCCCTTTTATATAATTGATATTGAAGTCATAATCATCTATTAACTCTAACCATCTTCTCTATCTAGCATTCATATTAGGTTGAGTGAAAAGGTACTTTAACCCATTATGACCAATTTTCATCTCTAAGGGTCTCCCTAACAAATAATGCCTCCACATTTGCAATGCGTGAACCATGACTACTAATTCCAAATCATGTGATGTGTTATTCAGCTTGTAAGGTTTCAACTTCCTAGATGCATAAGAAATTACTCACCCATCTTGCATTAACACACCCCCTATGCCTTCCCCAGATGCACCCATGATAATAGTAAAGCCACCCTCATGATCTAGTACTTTCAAGATCGGTGTAGTTGTCAACTTCTCTTTGAGTGGGTCAAAGGCTTCTTGGAACTTATCAGTCCACTCAAATTTCTTACCTTTCTTATGTAAAGAAGTAATTGGAAAAGAAATCTTGGAGAAGTCTACAACAAAATTTCTATAATACCCTACTAGACCCATGAAACTTCTTACCTTCGACACATTCTTGGGTACTAGCCATTCAAGTACACCTTGATCTTAGCTAGATCTTTTGAAGTTCCATCTATTGAGATCACATGCCCAAGATAATGTACTCTCTTTTGGAAGAAGGTACACTTAGATAGTTTTCCATACAACTTATGTTCTCTAAGTCATTCTAAAACCATTTCTAAATGTCTACAATGTTCCTTGTCATTCCTAGAATAAATCAGGATGTAATCTAGAAAGACCAAGACAAACTTATCTAGGAAATCCCTAAATACACTATTCATCAGGTTCATAAATGCTACAAGTGCATTCATTAAACCAAAGGGTAAAATTGTGAACTCAGAGTGTCCATATCTAGTTATGAATGTAGTTTCAAAGATGTCTTCATCCTTAATCCTCAATTGGTGATATCCATATCTCAAATCTATCTTAGAGAATATGGCAGCTCCCCTCATTTGATCAAAAATATCATCAATGCATGGGAACAAATATTTATTCTTTACTATAGCTTTGTTAAGTATACAATAGTCAATGCACAAATGTAAAGTACCATCCTTTTTTACAAAGATGATTGGCATGCCCCTTGAGGCAAAACACTTGGTATTATTAACCCTTTAGTCAATAATTCATCCAATTGTTTCTTAAGCTCCATTAGCTAGGTGGTTGTCATCCTATATGTTACCTTGGAAATAGGTTCAAACCTTGGAACTATATCTATAGAGAAGTCAAATATCCTTTTCAATGGAAACCCAAGTGACTCATTTGAAAACACATCCAAAAAATTTCTCAATATTGGATACTTCTCCATGTCTGACATTCTTGTTTCATCCATTTCAACATCCTCCATCTCTTGGAATTTTGGTGATTCCAAGTTATCAAGATCTTTTGCAAGTTCTTATATCTTATCAACAAAGAGTTTGTACCCTTTCTTCTTATCCCTTATTAGTTGCATAACTGAGATTTGGCGAATCTTGACCTCTCTAGGTATCCCTTGAAACTTCACTTGGTTACCAAGATTATTTAGGAACTCTACAATTTTCATATGAAAATCTACCTTAGACCTATGTCTCCACAACCAATTCATAGCTAGGATAACGTCATATGATCCTAAAGGTGCAACATATAGGTTCACTTCTGTAGAAAAACAAGGTAGCTCTATCCTAGCCTCAAACAAAGATTATTCCACCTTTACTCTTGTCTTGTTTGCATACTCTACATCCCAAGACATTTCCATGTATCCAACCTTCCTAGATAATTTCTTATCTACTCTAGGTGAAATGTAATTCTCAGTTGCACTAGTATCAACAAGAAGATAAATGGGTAAGCCAAAAAAAATACCCGAAGTTTCAATTAGAGTCACTTGATACTCCTTCTAGCAATCATCCACAACTACATGTATCTTTTGTTGAAACATCGCATGTTGGGTAGGTAGTGAATCACCATATGGTTTTCACCTGAAAGCTTTATTAGGACATTGATTAGCATAGTGGTCTCCTCCACATGTAAAACATCTAACTTAGCTAGTCCTCTCTTGCAGGTTCCTCAAATTTGTTGGCATTTTCACCAATTTTGTTGGTATTACCACCACTAGAACCATTCCTCTTACACTCCCTTCTAGACTTTTTTCCACCATTGTGGGATCCTTTTTCTCCTTTCCTTGGTGCATTCTTCACAACTTCCACCTTCTTTGGAGTTGGCTTGTCAAGAGCTTCTGCAACCTTTTTTATGGTCTTTGTTTTCCTAAAGGGTGGAGATTGCCTTGAGCTTTTGCTCCTGTTTAATTGCTTTCTGATATACAAGATCCATTGTTGTTGGACCATGCATATCCACCTCTCCTCTGATCTAATTTTTAAGTTCCATGATAAACTATCTTATGTGGAGCCGTTCATATTTTTGGTATATGGGAACATAATCCAGAAGTTGGGTAAACTTCTCCCAATACTCATTGACTGACATATTACCTTGTCTCAAACTCTAGAAATTTATGAGTTTTTGGTCATAGTAGAGTTTTGGAAACCATATCTTATGAAAAATCTCAACATATTCACCCCATTCTAGCTTCCATGAGTTAATATTGAGCTCCATATTTTTATTCATCCACCAGTTAGAGGCTTCTCCAGCTAACTGGTATTCTCCCCATGTGGCTTTGGTGGTATTAGCATAATTTCAGATTTTGAAATACTTTTCCATTTGGAAAAGCCATGCTATAGCTTCATCTCCACTGGCACTTCCCTCAAACTTGGGTGGGGTACAATCTTCTTCATATTTTTGGAAAGTTAGGAAGCCATACGCTTCTTATTTCTTTCCTTAGATGGCATAGGTGATTTTTCCCTCTCATGATCATGAGTTTCATCATGCCCATGAGAAGAGTTTTCTCCATCATGCTCATTAATAGGAACTTCCTTCTCAACCCTATATTTTACTCTTTCTTCCTCAAGGTGTTCCAACCAAGTTCTAAGTTCTAGTCAAGTATTTCAACTCCTACGGGTCCTCGCCCAAATTCTTGGACTTTTCCAAGAATCGTTCATGTCCACCATCTTCACAAGAATAGATTTTACCTGAATTTTTAGCCATGTTAGATTCAATCATGTTATCAACTATCTTATGGAAAACATTTAAATGACACTCATATGCACATAAAGAATTTCACATATGATTTTATTCATTTCTTAAGGATTTCAATATCCTTTTGATTACATGGAATGACTTTTCAGATAGTTGAGTGGAGAGTATCCCTCAGATTCACTCTCTTATGCGTAACTTAATAGAGTATATCCTATATAGATTGAGATTGTTTCTCATCTCTCATTTTTTCATACCTATCCTAAAAGGGATAGTAGCCTTTGGATTTTTCATATGATACATAGTTGTGAGGTACATATTCCTTGGACTCAGTTCTCAAGGAAATTACAATTAATTCTACCATTGGAAGAACTCTAGGGTCCTGAAAGATGAATATCAAACTGACACTTCCTTTCGAGGGCATATCCCTGGAAAGTGATAATGACTCAGACTTCTCTAGTGAGATGGAAGGTAGGTAGTTGTACATGGCCTCCATATTGATCTTTCTCTTCACATCACTAATCTAAGAAAGTACGTGTGACTAAATATTTCAATGTCGCTTAACCAGATAGCATTGTCAAAGTTGGTACCCTCAATTTTTCTAATGATTGCCTCTCTCTTTCCTTCTTGGCCTTGAGGTAGTGTTTGATTATGATTACAAAATTTTGAGCCATTAATCTAAGATGCACCATCCTGGTACAAGAATTTCCAAACATTAGATAATGTTGGACGAAAAGAATGATGAGCTCATAGGTTCCAGAGATAAACCTAGCTTTGATACCATATGTAACATGCCAACCCTTCACTGAAGTAAAAAATTCCTAAGTTTTCACTATGCGAGTAAACAAACTATGTAACAAGCCATTGCAATAAAAAAATTCATTTCTTTATTGAAAATATATGAACAAAGATGCATACAGTATACAATAAGGATTTTGTTTCAATATAATAACTTCATAAATTACAATATTCCAAGAATGTACACAGTTACATACATAGCTCAACTAAGATTTTAAAAAAATAGTTATAGATGTTCCAAGATCCTCCTTTCATATCTTTGGTCTTCTTTCACTTGCTGAGGAGGAGAAGCATCACTCAAGTTCTTTTCCACCAACCATGGACTCATATGCGGTCCCCCACACATCTATCATTCGATAGATGGCCCTACCCTTCAATGAAGAGATTGGTAGAGTAACCAGGTATCGACAACCAACTGAGCTTAGTTTTGTGTCCTACATGACTAGAACTTGTAAACCCATAATCTAGGACTAGCATGCAATAATTGGATCACAACGAACTAATAGTGGAGTTAGAGGCAATCACACTACTATGGCTAAAGTGTTCTCACTCAGTACTTTGAGTGAAGGTCATTCTTTTCACTTACACTACTCAAGCTCAATTTGACTTAAGGCCACTATAATCTATGCATAGGAATTTCCTTCAATGAGTAATCTTTAACCCTAGAGATAGCCTATCACCATTCCTACAACTTAGGATATATCTACTTCACAAAGTAATTGTACAAGATCCCTCCCATAATGGACATACAACCCTAGGAGTAATTCACTAACTATCTTAGTTAAATCAAATAACTTAGCTATGGGTAACTCTCAAGCTACCCAAGTGTTAAATAATCTCTAGTATGTTAATACTTATGGTAAACATAATCCTCCTATTATGGAGTATCTACAAACACTTCACAAAATAGTATAATAGCTTCTAATTCCTTTTCAAAGAAACACTATTTTTCCCCTAAATGTGAGTATTCACAATAGAATTAACTAAAGCAATCATGAAACAATCTTTTAAAAAGCTAAGAGAACAATGAAAGATTATTCTCATGCTTGTATTCACTTATCCAACTTGATTGAATACAATTTAGCTTTCCCAAAACAACAACTAGCTTGGATTTTTCCTCTCAAGTGATGCCACAATAATCCTCTATCTCTCTATTTGATAGTATACTTCTCTCAATATGCCAATAATCTCATAAATACTCACAACTCTCTCTCTCTCAAAATAAATTAGAATAATGCATATAAGAATTACAGAGAAAAATGTATAAAATGTTGAGCACAATGCATATGGAATGTGTCCCAAATGAGTGAGTTTTCTCTACTATTTATATAGCAAAAAAGAGACTTCTCATTCTATAGAATAGGCACGAGTATTGAAAACAATCTCCATGCATCACAACTCACTCAACTTAGCTAAAAGGTGGCACACAAATAAGAGCATACTCAGCTGGAAAAAGCTACAGGTCGACCTAACTAGTTGATAGCGCTAGCATGAGACCATTTCAAATCAGCACATAATGAAAAAGGTGTAATTCAAATTTCCTTCACAATTATAGAAAATACGATTCATAAGGTGGTTCCAAAGCAATCATAAACCTCCTATAGATTTGGTGTGGTTTCTAGTTTTTGAATTAGTCAATATCGAATGTGCAACACTTAGCTCATGTTGACTTAGTCTAGCATGAGTTGATTCATCTCATTAATCATTTTGGCCAATTCATCAACCTATTGTTACATAACCTTGCATGCATTTATTTGTTATTGATATTTACCCAATGACAAGGTGTCTAACAATTTACTAATTCAAAGATATATCAATGCAAATCATTGACAAAGTCTCTATATATCAACATAATGATTCTGAGTTATATTGTTATTAACTCATCCATTATGCATGGAAAACGTTGAGTAATATCTGGCCTCTAAAATAAAGTCACAAGTAATATATATTCAGCCTTTGATTAAGTCAATTAATCAACCTTAAATCTTTGTTTGAGTTAATCGACTCCCAAGCAATTGATAATATTTAAATATATATTAATATCTATATCATATACATATTTATATTCATGTATGTATGTATGTATGTATGTATGTATGTATGTATGTATGTATATATAAATGTTAATATATATTTATATATATCTTATGCGGACTATGTATGTATACATTCGATATTTAAATGAATACAAAAAAGATGTTATTCACATAGTAATAATAATATCAACTAGCACGTACATATATATTCATATATATTACTCTATGTACATGTATACATATGTATACATATATCGATACATTCGTATGGGCATATCCATTTTCCAATCACACACGTGTATTGATACATATATACATATGGATATATGGATATATTATATATATACACACACACACACACCTTTGATTATACACAAAGGTCAGACACAATTACTATTGTATTGATAAGCACCTATGTGTGATATATCTATACATATACATATACATGTCATAAGGTCCACTTGATAGTTCCATGCATATGGTCTATCATTGATAGGCATATATGTACATATACACATTCCACATTCATTCTACTCATTAATACAAACATGTTAATATAAGAAAGAACTCACAAGCTCAAATAGATAATCATCACCCAATAATGCACTTAGTAGTAAACAACACTCTTACTAATGTAGACTCATGAACTAAGGATGATTTACCACTTCCCGCTTAATAACTTGACTGAATTATTCTACTTTGGTGTGTGTAATCTCAAATAGGTTACATTACTAGTTACCCAACTGAGATCTCTTGAGTGATACTTTCCCTCCGCCTAGAGGAATTGAACATATACCTTCATCCATTAACATATGCCCAAGGTAGTCAGCTATTCAACAAAATATGCATCACACTTAATACATCTCCAAAGTTAGAATATCAATTCAATAACCATCCATTTCACACATATGCATTTCTTCACATAAAATTAAATGGAATAACATTTATTCATAATGCATTGATAACAAAATGCAAGCACAATTTAGTCATCTACAAAATTCGAATTACATTCACATTTACCCTACATAGTAATAGTAAATAGTAATTACACATTTGGGGTGTAACAATAAAAGCAAGGAAAGGGCCGTGATCCCAAACAAAAAAAATAGCAACATTAAAGTAGGCCACCCAATAACTAGTTCAAACCAAAACCAAGCCTATAGGCCAACCAAAATAATAGTAGACAAGAAGAAACATTCTAAAACATGTGACAACAAGGAATGTAGGCCAACAAGAGAAAGGCATGCAGGCACTTAAAACAAAGAAACAACAAAAATCCAAACTATTCTTTTTAATAGTTAATTAGGTCCCATTCCCCTTTTAATAGTTCTAGATCATTTCTCCAAGGGTCCACCTCATCACCAACATTGTCTTCATTTGAAATTTCAACATCTTGGTTTGCATTCATTCTATGTTTCACTTTTCTTACCTTTGACATTCTAAAAAATGTACCAAAAATTTCTTTATTCATGATTCCATGTAAGTGATGGAAATCAAGCTACTGAAGGCACTATCCAATATGTTGACTTTGTCCTCTAGAGAATCAATTTGGTTCTTATATTGTTTATGTGTCCCACTCTCTAGTTCCCATTCTTCCTCAGAGCTTACAATTACTTTAGTATTTTCTTCTTCTTGGTCCTTGTTCGTGCATTCCTGATCCTCTTCAAAATCAAGCATTTTTCCTTTAATATTATGGTTGGCTAGTCAGAGTAACCTTCTTTACCCCTTTCCACTATAAGAATCTTCAACATAACATTCCTCTGCTTCACAAGGAATTTCAATAGTATCCTTCAAGTGGCAGTTCTTAATTCATTAGTTTCCAAGGATTTACGTTTGTACTAGAAGGTTTAGCAAGGTCTTTATTTACTTGAGGAGGGCTAGTTTGCTCAATTCCAACAAAAGGGTCTTTCAAAATAGAGGTTTTAGTTGGATATTTCTTCTTTTGAGAGGGAGGGGTAGAATGAACTCTTTCAATAGAGGCCCGGTCATGTGAAATAATGGACTACGAAGGAGAATCTTTTAATAGAGTAATAGAAATTTGGGCGACAAAAAATTTCTTTTTACTAGTGCTAGGGTTATGTTGGGGAAACTAAGGATGCTCCTCAATGGGTTTGATCTATAACATTGGCTTCATAGAAATTGTAGGGATTGACAAAGGGGTTAGGGAAAAAATATAATTGTAAAGTCTAAATGTATTAAAACCTAGTGGAAATGGGGAGAGGCCCCTTTAGCTTTACACTATTGTAGAAAAGAGACCATTAAAAAAGGAATATTGATTTTCTCCTACCTCAAAATATGACTTAAAAATAGAAAATAGTAACCATGCATAGTAGTGTACCTACCTTCTAATGTGAATTCTAACCATATTGTAAGGAGATGCAATTTTGTCACAGTGATATCTGTTTTGGATCCTCTTAA